>BACB01000442.1:0-91042 GCA_000338015.2 Ganoderma multipileum BCRC 37180 | reverse complement strand
TACCTTCGGGTTGACCCCCAAAGGTCGAGACGTAACATAAACCGGAGCGATGGTCGGAAACTTGGAGCTCGGGTTGATGGGCTTCAGTCACAGGAGTTACACGTGTGATCCCCTGCACATCACAGGAGCAGAGGTGCTCTGGCGCAAGGGACCCTCTCGCACGAATGACAATGCGTGACTGGCGCGGCGAGCTGAGGGACATATATGTGAGATTTATATTCATTCTGAAGTGCTCTACCCTTGTTACAAAGTGTTCTATGGTTCCCTGATCCCTGTATCTCAGTCGCGCAATGAGCAGCGAGCGTGAGATGCCGTGCACCGTATGTGCTCACACATGAGCCTCTTTTTTAAAGGTATCAGGAGCAACTATCCAGCGTGGTTGGGCCACGACTGAAAACCCAACAATATCTCCTCGGTTGGTGAGGTGCGGGTTAGGCTAGACGTGCGGAAGAACTAATTCTGAACTATGCTCTTGGGTCGCGAACCTACTGGCTGGTGGTGGGCTTGCGAATGTGACATTGGCCGTGACTGCTAGTCCACCACTTGTCCGGAAACCGACCCTACTCGGCCTCAGGTTGCACCATCAGGCTATCAGCATGGGCGCTCCATCAGCTAATCTAACCCTACCCTACTCTTGTCTGTCATACCGAATGGGGCCTTAGGGGGTACAAATCACGCCTCAAGTGACAGTAATGTCACCCCCACGTGTGGTCACCTGTGACCCCATCACTGAGCCGTGTGCTCAGCCGCAGCGGCCACATGGTTCCATTTGGGTTCCGTCTGCTGTCACCATATGCTTGCTGCTGGACAGTATATAAAGCAGCCCCACGATGACCCAGTGTTTCGCCTTTCTCCCCTCTTCCCCATTATACTGCTCTGCTCCGTGGAAGCAAGCCCTATTGGTCCCCTCGGAGGACCAATAGGTCTTGCTTCCACTGCCATACACACCTACAGTGAGTGTTCGGCTTCTGACCTCTCAAGTCAACATGGGACTCGCTTTTTCTCGGCTTGCGCAAGCATTGTGACCATGTGGTATGTCGATCCTGGCATTCATGATGTGCCGAGTGATAGACATTTCTTTTCAGGCTATGCATAGGATGGCGGGACAATCCTCGATAGATTTGAGCATCGGTGAGCAGATCTACATCCATGGTTTACTAGCTTCTGCCCCTAATGTCGTACCCATGCAACAGGCTGTTCGCATCCATGGAATGGGTATTCTTTTAGTCAGTGACTCGTTGCTCTGTAAGATTTGCTCGGTGCGTGCGCCTTCTCTCAACTCGGTTCAAATGCTTTTTGCTGAACTATTTATTGCTAGTTGCTTGCCCATCACCGCTGTAATGCCGCTTTATATGATGATATACCAATGATGATATAACATTGCCGTTATGCTGCTGGGACTGGGACCTGTTTATGTATGCTGCTGCTGTGCCAGTACTCGCGACTGCTTGCCCATCGCTCAGATTCACGTTTTCAACGGCTCATTTATCCAAAATTATTGTTGTGTTCACCAAAGTTAGTCTTATCCTCTCCATCATTGTATAATTTTTACCCTACGACTAGGGCATCACTCCATGCATATGCTTACATTGGATCTTCCTCGGTTCAATGTCTGGGTATTCGAATGCGGGGCTGGCATCGCGTTGAAGGAGCGCGAAGCGCAACTGAAACGCGGGGCCATGTTAGTCATTTAAATAACTTTTTTCGGATTTAAATGTGGTAGTATCGTAATTACTAGCAGGCTTCGAGTCGAAATAGCGGGGAGCCTGTGTAGCCCAGGTTTGCCCGGAGGGGCCCTGCTATACACATCCACGTCGCGCCTTGTCACGCCGGCGGCAGGGAAGACGCGGTTGTCACGTCTCTGACGCGTGGCGTCACAACCTCTCCTGTCGCTCGATCCATGTTCAGCAGGCGGCCCTAAGGACGCCAGGATGTCTGAAGAAGAACCTCTTCTTCCTACCGGGAACGCCCCGGATGCAGTGAACCACCTCGAATCCCAGTCAACGCTCCCTGAAACCCGCTACCAGCGTGCCAAAGCTCGCACCGCAGAGTTCCTCGAGTCCGACCCTCTCCACTACATCGTCATAGCCCTCGTCCGTACCGTCTCATCAGCTCATTACCGCTGCATATGCCAACCACCCCAACTTCCAGGTCCTCATCGACTCCGCGTGCGTCCTCGCAAACCTCGCCTACACCTTCCTCTCCGAGGAGTGCACGCCCATCGAGGGCCCCGACGCACCGTGGTGGCTCAACGTCCTCGCGCACGTCTCCCTCGCCATCACCACCATCTTCCTCGTCGAAATCCCCGCCTCGATCTGGGCGCTCGGCGCGCGCAAGTTTAACCCGTTCAGCGGCGAGCCCCACGCCGCGCTCCACTTATTCGATGCCGTCGTCATCCTCACCACCTTTGTCCTCGAGGTCGTGCTCCGCGGCCGCGAGCGCGAGCTCGCGTCCCTCCTCGTGGTGCTGCGGTTGTGGCGCCTCGTTAAGTTGGTACAAGGTCCGTTGGAGCGGTTTCAAGATCTTCTTGTGGCGAGGCTGCGGCGCGCTGACGATCGTTTGTTTTCGCTGGCGTTGTTAGGGATCGCGGTCAGCGCTGGGGAGCTCGAGGAGGAGCAGGCCAGCGCCCTCGCGGACACCCGAGAAGAGCTGAAGCAGGCATTATTATTTCTACAAGCGACCCGCGCAGAAAACAAACAACTGCGCGCTCGGTTGGCGCGCTACGAACCAGACGAGCAGGATGGCCAACCTCGCAGTCGCGATGAACTATGACCGCTGTACGGCTGTAATATATGTTTCATTTAGGTGCCGACCCTCGGACGTATTGCGAACATATATTGTCGGTCACTTTTGAATTCGCTTGGGATACATTAATATGGATGTGCAATCCAGGTGCTATGTACAGGGGTGGAGGTAGCTAGCTACAGAAACACAATGTTCTCGTCCCTTCAAGGACGCCGGCAAATATACCCCGTCTAATCGATACAGTCCGTATGGGTGTGATACGCTATGAATACAATGAGGAGATCAGTAAGAGAGAGAAAGAAAAAGGGGTGGGGGAGATGCAAGCAATCCAGGGAGAAGAGGTTCGTAAGTACGTCGGCTAGCGATGCGTGTGGGGGCGTGGCTCGTGAGCGTTGTCAGTGTCCTGGTCCAGGCACAATGTCTCAGCCGTGAAAAGCGTCCAGCGTCCAGTGTCCAGCCCACACTAAGGTGGGGATGAGAAAGAAAATGGAAAGACGGTCTTCATACCGTCGACGACGCCTCGCTGCCCGGCGCACGGACCCACTGCGAGCGCCGAGCGCGCGTCACGGGCAGGTCAGGGTCCATCACGTCCTCGGGGAACATCCCATACGATACCGGCCTCGATGCGTCGCCCACAGGGACGACTGCGTCGCGCTCCAGGTCAATGTAGAACGTCCCTGTTGGCGACTGCGACGCTCCAACCACATGCGCCTTTTGCGGAAGCGCAGGCACGGGCGGGGGCGACGACACGGTGGTCTGGCTCCAGACAGACTTGAGCTTGAGCGGCCGGAGAGGGCGCACGGGCGGGAGGTTGAGGTTGCTGAAGGAGAAGCGCGGGCCCGGTGCCGCGAAGGGCGCGTCGACGCCGCGACGAGGGGAGGAGCGTTTCGCCCAGTTCGGGCGCACGCTCTCCCTGTTCGTGAGGTCAGAGGGCGGACGCGAGTTGGCGAACAAGAGGCTCGTCCAGGTGATGCGTCGGTCCGAGGGCGGGGATGGAGGGATCGGGCGGTGGATACTCTTACGTGACTGACGCATAGAGGACCGAGGTGCGCCGGAATAGCGAGGGACTTCAGGGTTGGGAGAGGGAGGGAGGGTCTTGGCGTGCTGCTCGAAGATGGGCGTCGGGTAGTGGAACGACATGCGTTTGATGTCTACCACCTCTGCGGAGTGCCGTACCTCCTTGGCAGGATGTGGCGTGTACGGAAGCGAGGTAGAAGGGCCTACGAACCACGGGATGGCGCATACAGAAGATGACCAGACGTTAGGGATGACGCCCATATGCGTGATAGCGGTCGTGAATAGCGAGAAGGAGTACATGACCACTACGTGAAGAGGTCAATATGCCGTTCCAAAACATAATAGAAAATGTGACGTACAGATCATGCAGGAGATCCATGAGAGAGCGACGACAAGAGACGAAGATGCACACGCAAGGATGCTAATGCCTTGGCAGAGGACAGGAGGGCCGTTGGCCGTGATAGCAAACGAACTAGCCAGCTGCATGGCTGACATGACACCAGTCCATGCACATTCCGTGCGCACCTGGTCGATGAACTTGATCGAGAACCGCAAGGAAGCGAAACTCCTATGAAACGTCGTGTGATGTCAGTTTGTGAAACCATCGAGATCATCAGGCAGTGGAAACGCACAGAGTCAAGAGGGTGATGAGGAGGCATGAGTTGAACACCACGAAGGTCGGGGAGCCAAGGACTGCGAAGGAATTAAGATAAAAGCTGTGGAGTACAACTGGATTTCTACTCACCAGAGACCTCCAGGCTCTTCAACACGGTTAAGTTCCATGCCGCGAACCCGATAGCGAGGACATTAACGTAGACTAAGATACCTGCGAAGACATGAGTATTGTAGATCAAGCGCAAGGCGCTAAGGTACTCACCGAAAAGCACGAGACGGAGGACGAGGAACGGGTTCCGCATTTCGTAAAACGGGGAAACATGTTCAAACATTATGGCGGATGGTGATGGCAGAGGGATAATAGACTAGAAGTTATAGTAGAGACAGCACGAGCAAGGAGAGCGTCGAATGGGTCGTAGGTTGGATGCGTCTGGGCCTTACGGCGAAGGGGGCACACAGGCGGATGAAACGAAGGAACGTCGAGGCCTGAGTGCAAGAAACAACAGTACGGCGTGTAGCGGCGTGCGGCGGGGACAAAGAGCGAGTCGGGCAAGGCCTTTAAAGGTGTTGGGTAACCCAGGGATAACCTGAAATATGGGCCGGACCAAAGAAATGGGGGAGTCAAGGAGATCTTGGAAAGTAGTCTGAAGCAGTCTCTAGACCGCCGGGGCCACAAAGGAGATGGACGGGTTGCATGCATGCTTTTAATGAGGTGGAAAGCCGGAAGACGTAACACGCGCAGGACAATGGGCTCACCCGAGAACAATAGCTGCCTCCCAAACCGGGTGGGATGGTGAAGCGCGCGGACTCGTTCCTTGTACTTCGGGAAGCCGCCGGATGGGCATCGTGTCGGGCAGAAGTCATCATGACATGTGTGTGAGAGAATCCTGGCAGTTTACTGCGAGCGTTGACATTAAAGCTAAGAACAAGGGTGAATTGGGGGAGACGATGGCCAAACGATGGCACCGGTCCACAGATAACGATGGAAGCGCCCTCGGCATCCCCGGGCCTTGCCCAGTCTAAGCCTTGCGCGCTCGCCACACACCCGCGAGTTGAGGAATATGCAAAACCCGGCCGGGCACATCCTTCCTCTCTACGTACTGAAATGTCCCCTTCGGGGTGACATACGAAAAAATTGGAACGATACAGAGAAGATTAGCATGGCCCCTGCACAAGGATGACACGCTTTCCCGGAGTGGTAGACCTACGGGTCTCAATATTTATTTTCTTCCTCCCCCCGACAGTGACCGTGACTGGTGACCTCTGGCGCGCCATGCATCACGGCTTGTTGCGGACGCCTCCCAGCGCTGGGTCTTCGCTCATTCGTGCACCCATGTCCTCTCTCCCTCGACTGGCCCATTCAGTATGGAGTCTCGCCCATGGTCTGCTCACCGACCCTCGTTACTTCGGTGTACTCGCGACCCTCGTAATCTTCGGTGACGCGGTCCTCACGCAACTCATCATACGCTTCGTACCATGTCAGCAAGTCTATCCTCCCCCAATGTGGCCGACTTGACGCGAACTCTTCAGACACGGAGATCGATTGGGAGACGTACATGTATCAGCTAGAGCTGTACCTCAAGGGAGAACGAGACTATGCTCTCATCACCGGACCAACCGGGCCCATAGTGTGCGTGATCTCTTTCTTGCGAACCATTAGCACGTCTGCTCACTTGAAATCCCTCGCAGGTACCCCGCGGGCCATGTGTATATTCACCAAGTGTTGCATGCTCTAACAAATTCGGGGCGAAACCTCTGGAAGGGGCAACAAATCTACGCAGCATTATACCTCGTCTCCCTGGCCTTGACGGCATCCGTCTACAAGCGAGCTGGTGGTGTGCCGAACTGGGTCTTGCTGCTCCTCCCTCTCAGCAAGCGACTACATTCCATCTATGTCCTCCGTCTGTTCAACGACTGTTGGGCAGTCGCGGCGGCTCAGGCCGCGATCCTTGCGTTCGCGTGGGGCTGGGACGCTGTCGGAATCCTTCTCCTTGGGTGAGTAGTGTCATTTCTCACTGTTCATCTTCCCCCCTCATATCGCCCGATACAGTTCTGCATTGTCAGTCAAAATGTTCGTTCTGCTCTACGTCCCCGGCCTCCTTGTCGTCCTCTTCAGGCGCCGTGGCCTCGCCTCTACCCTAGTGCATATCCTCGCGCTCGGGACAACGCAAGTAGTTGTCGGCTTACCCTTCCTCCTTGAGTATCCTCGGTCTTACCTCAAGTACTCGTACGAGCTCGGCCGTGTATTCCTTTTCAAGTGGACCGTGAACTGGCGTTTCCTGGGCGAAGACCTCTTCCTCAGCTCGGCGTGGGCCAAGGGTCTCTTGGCCGCACATCTCGGCACCTTGGCGTTGTTCGGGCTCCTCAGATGGTGCCAGCGCGATGGCGGGGTGTGGACGGTCCTCGGACGAGGTCTCACTCAACCCTTGCGATCACCCGCAGTGGCACCGGTAACAGCGGATTGTGAGTGTGATGTGATCATCGGCTAGTCAGGTCTCGCTCACTTCGAGGACTTGGCAGATGTCGTCACCGTTCTCTACACCTCGAACCTGATCGGCATTCTTTTCGCCCGATCGCTCCACTATCAGTTCTACTCGTGGTACGCGATGCAGCTCCCGTTCCTAGCGTGGAGGACAAAATATCCAGTCGTCGTTCGGTACGGTCATCCACAAATCTCTTTGCACCGGCTGTGGCGTCTGACTCGTATTCCAGACTTGTGCTCCTACTTGGAATAGAGTACGCCTGGAACGTATTCCCATCGACGAACCTCTCTTCTGGGATCCTCGTCGCCGCGAATGCAGCGATGTTGCTGGGCATTTGGTTCGGATACCCCGAGGGCAAGGTCGCGCCCCGCCTGTCTGCGAAACTAGAATAGATAATCTATGGCTGAGAATACATGTACTGTACAATACACTTATATATACGCATTTGAAGCGGTCAACATCAGCCCTCGATCGCCTGCCAACAATTCAAGCCCATACTCTAGTTCATACCAATCATTCAAGATTAGGCTCGATCTATACTCGACGACCCGCTTAGACCCTAGCCTTCCATCGCCTCCACAAGACAAACGACGCGAGACAGGCAAGAAGAGACGTCCCGATGCCAATACCAAACGTGGACTGCCAACACTTGACGCCGTCGCAAGCGGGTTGGCCAGGAGTGACATGGCGCGATGCGATGGACGCATACAGGTACGAGAACGCCGTGGTGCCGACGAACGCGGCGTACGAGATGTAGCCGAAGTTGCGCCCAAGGTTGTTGAGCCCCCAGATCGACGACAAGATTCCTGGCCTGCATCTCGACGTCAGCGGGTCATTGACAGAGAATACGGTGAAGATACGTACAGAATTGTGAACGTCGAGCCGTACGCGACGCCGGTGCCAACGCTCAGCGGCCACACCGCCTCCTGTGTGCGTACCCCGAGCTCAAGCCACGCGAAGGTCAGCGCGAGCAAGAGCGACGCCCCGAGCATGAACACGACCCTGCTCGCGTAGCGCTTGCGCGAGAACGCCCAGACGCCAGTGTCGAGTCGGGCAGCTACTGGGGCGAGGGCGTCGGCGAGGGGACCGATGAGGAGGCGCGAGACGGTGTTGAAGAAGGAAAGGAGGCGAACTTGGTTGGAGACGTTCGCGGTCGTGTTCCCGCCTGGGGAGCTTGAGGGGAGGGAGAGGACGATAGTCCCGAGGTTCGAGACGACCATCTCGGCCTGTATGAAATCATGTTAGTAGCCACGGACAAGGTCAACTCTATAGAGGCGTAAGGCGTACCGCGCCAACGATGAGCACCATCCATAAGGATAGAACCCAAAAGTACCAGTCCTGGAAGAGCTCAAGGGTACTACCTTCCTGAGGCTCCTGTACAGGCGCGACGTTGACGTTGCCGGGATCTGGAGAAATGTCATCGGGATCGTCCACACGCTCACCCCTGAGAAGGGGCTCTTCTTCGGTTGCGTGAATCACGGCTTCAGAGCCGGAATTGATAGGTTTGGCCTGCTCGGTTGCACCGTACATCATCGTCTGGTTCGCGCGGAAGATCATGGTGGTGATTATATGGATCGATCCCGCCACGGCGGCCAACCACGTGAAGTACCTGGGGATATCGAGAGTTTGTCCGGGTAACGTGAAGACCTTTGACGCCACAAGGGAGAGGGACAACGGCGAGAGCCCAAAAATGGACATGCTTGTTCCAGAAGTGACCCCGATGTACTGCGGGAACGACTTGGTCGCTGCAAAGAGGAGCGAGAAGTACCTGTAATGTCAACGCCTAGCTTAGTCAGAAACTCGCTGTACCGCGGAATGGACGCACGAGCAGGCGGTCGCAAGACCGATCAATGCGAAGTACACAACGAGCCTGTGGAACAAGCCATCGGACGCAAACATCACATCCTCGGGAGCATGGGCTACGTCTCTGGCAAAGAGACCGAAACCCAGCGAGTACAGGATGGCTGCGGCGAACGAACATGACCATGCACCGTAGCGGTCAATTGCTGTTCCTACGATTGCCGCGCAAGCATACTGCCCGCCCATACCCCTGCGTAATGCTGTAAGTCCGCGTGAAATCTAGGCTCGCAGGAATGTTCTCGCTCACGCCAATGCGATCGTCGTCAGCTGTGGCTGGGTGAGCTTGAGATGTTCCACTAGGGCAGGAGCGATAAGAGGGAAACTGTAAACGCCTCCGCCACATATCCTAAACGTAAAAGATGACGATTAGTTAAGATTCTAAGGTAGGGAGTTCCGAATAGGATATACGAACGCATTCGCAGCAACCGCACAACATGTCAGGATGGACCGTATGGTGTTCCCATAGCCTGCGGCGACGCGCATCTCCGCACGCTGTCTGAGGCACTACGAATCAGAGGGCGAGATCGCAGAAGGGGCCTTGGCGCTGGCCAATAGGGATTCCGTCACGATGCCGTTGACGTGGACTGGATGTGTATGTACACTCAAGTGAGTGGACGCACAGTGGCCGGGGGATGAAGCTTTGAAGAGGCGGAGAGGACAACAACTCTGGGCTGGGACAATTGCCCCAGCCCACCGGCACCCGGCGTTCTGGCTGATTACCGGCTTACTGTCTTCAAGAGGCAACCTTCAACTTGTGCCTCGAGCAGGCTGTCCGAGGAGTCCGTCCTCTCTGTCCTCGCCCTCACCGCACTGAGTTTCCGGACTTGAGCCTTAAGTACTTAAGCACTTACACACACCCTTTCCACTGCTCTCTGTGCGAACGACACTCTCTGATGCCTGTCTGGGTTAGTGTGGTTGGCGTGGCGCCGCCTCCATCAACGGGCGGTGGAGATTAAATCGTCCGCTCCGCAGGCCCGCGCTCCGAATCCCATCAGGCCGGGTAGAGGAGGCTATACTATCAATATGCTGTGTCACGGATGTGGAACGCCCACGGAACGCGATTCAAGTTGAACAAAACGCAACCCAAACGCGACCGCATTCCGACGGGTCAAGAAGAGCATCGCCAGAGCTCACAGAAGACGCCTCGGCCCGTGAACGTCGTGCGAAGCCATAAGTATGGGCGTTCGAAGAAAACGTTTCGCTTCCGGCAAGCTTCCGGTGTTCCAGGCACGCTGCACGCGGAAATCCGACACTAGGCTCGGAGGGTGAAGGAGGTCGAGGAGCTTAGCAGGGGATGTGACCATAACGACGGGGATGATCACGCCGCGTAGGCGCGGTTCGTTTGAGGGTCCCGCGCGCAAGTTGGGTAAGCGATGGTGATGGCGGTGCACTGCGTATATTCAATAAGGCCAGGGGCAGTTTGGCCTCGAGCTTTGTGCTTTCCGCCCTCTCTTTCTTCTCTTTTCTTTCTTTCTTCTTCTTCTTCTTCTCCCAGGCCACTTGCTTGACGCATTGTCGGACAGGATTCCGGACACGGAGCTGGTACATAACTCTAGTGTTGGCCTATAACCCAAGCACCCCGCCGTCGACCGGTCCCGTCCCTTCCTTGCTCTGCGCTCTTGCTCGTGCACTCCATGGCGACTTTCTCCCTTTCTTTCTACCGGTACTCATGTTTTGGTAAGTTCCAACCAGATCTACCTTCAGAACCCTTCTCATACTCACCGATCTTTGCCTATTCAGCTCTTTTCACTCTCTGCAATGCTGTTCTCTGTGTTATTGGGGTGTGGAATTTCACATTAGCGGAGCATCTTGGGTGGAGGCGTGCGTGCCACAATTCTCCCGCTTTGTGCTCGTTCTAACGCACCCATGTCTGCAGCATTCGTTGATGCGTACCTCATAATGATCGGCGCCGCCGGCATCCTTTGGATGTTCCCTGTAGTGTTCCTTGACCAGTTCGTTCGGAACGCCTTTCTCAGTCGGGTATCGGTTGAGAGTGCGTGGCTCTGTCTGGCCTGGATCCTCAACCTTGGTATGTCTGCCTTTGTCGCGACCACCGGTTACATTCTAACTCCTGCCTAGCTGGTGCCGCGGCTGCTACCGCCGTATTGCCATCCTTGATGTGCACCGCTCCAGGTACGTTCACCTTGACGTTGATTGTGAGTTTATTCTAAACGCTTTCCAAAGCGAAAGTTGTTCTCCACGGTTCATGCCCAACCACGAACGCGCTTCTCGCTTTTTCGTGGATAGGGACTCTCAACTGTGAGTATTCGCGATTTAGGGCGATGTTCTGGTCTCTGAGACCTGTCTAGTGCTGGCGTACTTCTGCATCTTGATGGTCTCCGCAATCTTCCACATGAAGGATGACCCCACAGTCTGGGGCGCCCACACGAGAACATATCCGTGGTTCAAGCTGCATGAGCAACTCAACAGTGCTCGTCCCTCCCCCTCACACGCTATGTGGCCAAAACCCCTCCCTTCTGCCGCGCCCTCCATCCGCCTTCCCAAAGATTTCTCAGAGCGGATGGTCGGACACAGTGCGGCCAAGAGCTCGGCGGTACGGAGTTCCACGATGAAGAGCTCTACCCTCCGGAGTTCTATGTTCCTTAGCCCAAAGCGCTCCGCGGTCCCCAGCGGCTTCCGGCACTCGAAGACGCCGCTCACCGGCAACAAGTCAGCCAGGATCATGCAGAGCGCATGGATCTCCGCCAAAGTCACGCCCGCGTCCCCGCACTCGGACGGCTCCGAGTACTCGACAGGGTCCGGGTCCGGGTCTGGCTCGGGCTCGGGCTCGTCCCGCTCGGACCTCACGTCGACGCCGACGGGCATCCCCCCCTCGGCGGCGTACGTGCCGTTCTCGTCGACGATCAAGCAGTCCCCCGGCGTGCCCCCACGCTCAAGCTCGTTGACGACGTCGTTCAACCAGCCCGCGCCCATGAGCGCTCTCCTGACGCCCTCGCGCAAAGGCAACATGCGCAACTCGACCGTAATGCCGTCGCCGCGCCCACCAGGGGCGCCTGCGGGGCCGCGGGAGCGGACAGCTGGGCAGCGCAAGTCGAAGCGGAAGTCGAACCGGCCCCCCCCCCCTCGATATGACGAGGCTGCATTCCACGTATGGGTTCCTACGGTGAGGAGACACGCCAGGTGTCCGCGAGCGGACCTGGCGCCCTCGGAGCAGAGACCGAACCACATCTGCTCGGGTAGACAGCGTCGCCGCGCGACATTGCTGTCTTCTGTGTACAAGCAGCGGTTCTTGATGCATGATGTATCAGTAGTAGTTGTAGTAGCGCTGTGTTGTGTACGACTTGTAGTGCTATCCTCACCTCGTGCGAATCCTTTGCATTTTTACCCCTCCCTTTGTGCGGTGTGACGTCCGCTCTATGGGGAGGGTCCTGAGGGCTTCGCATTCGGGCCGTGGGAAGATATGACACGCCTATGTGATAACTTGAAAGCTTCCGGACAAAGTACCTCGTTTTCCGTGCCCAGTCTCTGGGTCAAGCGAGGGCGCTTGTTGTTTGTTCTTGGTTTCTCCCGTCATCTCGTTCGCCATTGCGGGAGCCTCTATAAGCATGTCGTACGCATACATGTTGATCATCGATGGAGGGTAACTAACATGATTGTATTTTGTAGAAACTTTCCCTCCAGTGTGGTGGGGTAAGAGGACCATCGAACGCCCTTATGATGTGGAGTGGTAAGTAGTCCGCTTTACTACCACCGCAGACGATGGCAAATCGAACGCAATAGCCTTCGGAGACAGTAAGGCCTAGTCCTGTGCTACGCAAGCACTCCATATTCGTGTTGCGTCGTACATCAAGCTCCTTCACCCCTCCAAAGGCAGGTCGTTGGGGTCGCATACCTCGGAGCTCAAACCCTCGGTCCGAGTTGGACGCTGAACGTACTCACCATTAGTCCCACCTCGTTCCGGTGGGATCCGAAGAATGTATCTTAATATTAGTCAGGCCTACAAGGACCTTATTTATCATACCGGCCGTCGTGGATTGCCCATGTCAGTGCGCCGAAGACACGCACGGTTCATCGCTTTTGAATAGCAGATACTGCGGGCAGTGGCAGTCGATCCCTGCGCAGGCGTGATGATTGTTCAGCGGAGCTGGTTTGCAGAGGCGCGGAGGAAGGGCCGCGGGTATATGTATGTCTTTTTTCCCCATTATCCGCGATGCCTCCAATCTCGGACTGCTATGGAGGTTGCAAGCAATGACTCGCCCTGGTCGGCAAGTACACAACGGAGGTTAGTGGCTCGTTTTGCTTTGCTTAGACGCCTCACTCACCTGGTTTTTCTAGCATCTATTCGGCCGTAGCTGCGGCAGGTGTGTATGGTCTTCCCTCTTGTTACCGCTATGCCCATCTGATAAACATATTAATTGTGGCAGCGCTCATCGTATTCGAGTACACCACTACGCTCGATCGCGAAGTCGACTTTCTTGGGGGCCGCAAGTTGTCATGGGCGACCTGCATCTACCTCCTGAACAGATATGGCAGTATTTTAAACTGTTTGGCGATCACAGTTATGGCTTTGCCAACGGCCGACCCTTTAGTGAGTGCTGAGATTACTACCTTGTTGTCCACAATCAAAGCGACGGTCTGTTATGCAGAGGTGACTTAACTCCCTATCACAGTCAGCTCTGGCTAATCTCTGAGCAGATGCACGATTGTCATTCGACTGGTACAAACATGTGACACTGTGCTGCTTATTGTCTGGATTGGTATGTCAAGCAATGAGACATCTCTTTGTGCACATCTCACAATGCTGTGCTTTCGAACAGCGTTCTCATGTCTGCGTACTCATGCAATCAGTCCGACCAACTGGAAAGCTACTGCATCCGTCATGTTGACTGGGTTCGTGCCTGTCGGCATGGAAGTGGTAGATATTCTCGTGTTGACGAGCTGTCTCGAACTGATATCGACACAGTTCGTCATCCTTCAAACAACAATATCGCTGTCGGCGAATTCAAGATGCCAACAGAACATTCCTAATGTGTCAGAAGTGACAGTGAACACGTGTGTCCTGTTCGTCATTCCTATGTTTCTTAATCGCTGACTGGGCCCCCATAGACGTGTGTACTTATACTCCCTCGAATTTTACACGCAATTCCTGACCGTGTGATACCAGTATCAATAGTAGGACGGGTGTTCGCCCTGCTCTCAAACACTATCGTACTGACCGCGACATGCCTTGGGACGTGGGACACCGTCCAGACCGGCAAAGAGGCCGGGCTTAGCACTGTATTCGCTTCTTTTCTCTTCTGGAACGGACTCAGAACGTTCGCGTGCGTTCCCATCACATTCTAATCTGTCAAGTCTACACTTACTGAGCCACGGTTCCCCGTAGGTTCTTGATAGCCATCAATATCGTACAAATTGTGCTGTCATTTTTCCATTTCGACGGTGCCGTATTTCTCGACCTGCCCAGGGTGTGGGTAAACTGTCATTGCTAAGGACTATCTCAATGCTGACAATCTTAGATTGCAGGTTGATATCCACCTGCGTCTCTCGCTTCTTCCTGAACTTGCACAGGCTTAGCACACACGACTTCGATGATGATGGCAGCTTGCCATCGTTCTCGTTTGCACGTAGTCAATCGATTCCTCTTACCGGGCGGAAATGACACCACGGGACTCTTTCTACACCTTTCGCTACGTTCCTTGAAGGGACCGAGGCACTCGTCAGTCATGCACCATCAAGTCACTATCCGTGTATAGTGTATCGAGTCTGATGATAAATAGTCACTGTTGTACATGGTCCCCCTTCTATCCACCCTACCAGAAAATACACCTCTTCTCTTGTGGAGGGTTCAACTGCGTTGGGGCTTAGTATGACGCTTTGACGATGAGAAAACCGAAGATCTTACCTTCGCATTTGGCGAACACTTGAATGCAGTGGCGAACTCGGGAATATTCGACACCGTGCCGTGCACGCGGTAACGGTTGGGCGAGTGAGGATCTGTGCGTACCCTTGCCACCTATGCTAACAGTTGGCAGCATGTCCAGAGCATACGATCGAGGTCACTTACTGCGGCCTCAGGCTTGATGTTCTGCGCCCAACTACGGGCGAACGAGATGAAGAACAGTTGTTCACTGACAGTACACCGTAAGAACGGGTAAGGTATTAGTGGTGTGGCGGAAGGCTCACCGGGTATAATTCAAGCCAGGGAGCAGGAACTCAGTCTTGTCGTTGTACTGCGCCTTCCAGGCACGGAATGCCTGGATGAGACCGTTGTCTCCAATGTTCTCACCGGAAGTGCTATGGAAAGCAAGTCAGTCCATCGCCTCGTCGCCTTGCCGAATACTCTACGCGTACAGGTTGCCGTTGACGTGGATTTTGCCACCCTTGCCATCGTCGACAGTGTAGTCTATTAACCGGACTGTGAGCCATGGACAGAGATAATATTGGAAAGCACTCGTACTTGAGTACTGATCGACGATGCACTTCTGTCGGACATTGAACCCTTCACTGGTCGAATTTGTCCACCATTCCTCCAACTTGCCGTTCTGGTTGTATAGTCGGCCAGCGGAGTCGAAGGCATGCTACAAGGCGTCGCAATGTTAGTACCGATGCGGTAGCCATCATGCAATAAGAACCGTACTGTGAGCTCGTGAGCAGCGACTTGTCCAAATGAACCGTAGTTCATGTACCCCGGCCTACCACAGATGTTAGATCGACAGCATTCATCTTCCCCTCAATACTCACCAGTCTCCACGGAAGAAAGGCGGCCGAAGGATACCAGCGGGGAAGACAATCTGGACGCATACATGTCAGGGTCCCGCTTCGAGGAAACCACGGGCTAGATGTACCTCATTCGCAGGTGGATTGAAGTACGCATTGACGGTCGACGCATACATCTCCCAAGACTGAGGGTCGCGCTGCTTGCCAACCCGGTACCACGTGCGAACCTGATCGGCAACTCTGCAAAATGGGAGAGAAGGGATTTAGCTCAGAAAGAAGACGCATCCTAGGCAGCGCTTACTCGGCGCTCAGGATGTTCTCGAAGAACGTGTCATTCTTTATCGTCACGCGGGAGTACCAATTGGCCAAGGAGCGGGGATCCTCGGTGTTCGGCGACAACGGGTATCCGACCTTGACCCGAAGAGCATCTGCCTATAGGTCATGGGTTAGTAACACGAGAAAGCAAGAGCTTGAAGGCGGCGAACCTTTCCGGCAGCAGCGGTAGCGCTCTTCTTGTCCATCCACTCAAGCTTACTCAGAGACTTTTTGAAGGCACCAACGATGTCTTTTCAACCCCCTAGTAAGAGCAATATATATAAGCAACAAAAAATGAACGTACCAGTGATGACCTTCGTCGCAACTCGCCGTGAGTCACCACCAAACGTCTCCCGCACGAAGTAGCGTCCGAGCGCGAAGCCCAATGCAGACTCCACACGCCCAACACAGTACTCGGCACGGTCGCCTACCGCACCCTTCTTGATGCCATTCAGGACTTCCTCGAGGCTGCGCACCGCCTGCCATGCCTCTGTCTCAAGGCCCAGGTAGGACGAATACGCAAGTCCGGCGCGCGTGACGAAGTAGGCTTCCAGAACGTCCTTGTCCGTGTCGTTGAGGATGCGTGAAAGGTCGTCGAGGTACGTCGTCGAGGTGAGAATAATCGTATTTGGGAAGTTGCGCAGGGCGAAAGTGGAGAAGTACGTCGAGAAGTCAAACTCGGGGAGAGAATCGCTGACGTTCTTGAAGGGAACCGGATTGTAGGTCGCAATGGGGTCCTGGTACAGGACATCCCTTAAGATCATACGTTAGGATAGTGCCACAGGACAGCGAGGTCGTGCGGCTCACAGGTCAAGACTCGCGTTGGCGATGCGCTTCTCGAACTTGATGATGCTCTTTGCTAACCTTTCGGCACGCTCAGTGCGGTTCTCAGGAGAGTCGCCATCGTCATCATCACCCCAAGGCGGCCATGGCCAGGGAGGCCAGACCTTGAGCCGCTCTTCGTGAACAAGCAGCTTAGATGTCTCCTCGTCCAAAGCTTGTTCCTCCAGGGTGGAGTCCTCTTCGTTGTCGAGAGTTACGAGCAGGCGCTGTAAGGTGCTCTGATACAGACCGACAATGGATTCTTCCTCGTAATATTCCTATGGGATGTTAGATTAAAGAAGCATACCGAAGGTGCAACGCCCGTACCTTGGAAGGAAGACCAAGGTCAGGTTGGCTGATCCATAGAGTCATCAAATTTGGGTCCTTTCCAACGTCTCCGTCAATCTGGTAAGAGAACAAGCCACCAATACCTGCAACGCAATTAGGCACACGACCTTGCATGTCAGAGTGGAAAGGTGCTAACTCACCGCGCGAATGGAGGTAGGCAACTGCAGCCGTCAACCTATCTCTATCCTGCTCTGACTTGGACCTAAGGTTGTCAACGACATTCGTCTTGCCGCGGAACACCTCCCGGATCTTCTGCGTCAACTCCCTGAGAGGAGCTTCTCCAATCTCGTTCAGGTAGTCCTCGTCCAAGCAGGACTGGTAAAGGCCGCGCAACTTCTTGAGCAGCTGCTCGTCGTACGGGTTAGATGCCATGAGGGACGAAGCTTCGGAGAAGTGGGAAGACGAGTCCTCAGAAAGGATCTGTTGCAGCAGACGCTTGTTCTGGAGGGCAATCTCCTCAAAGTGGCCAAACTTGCCCTTGTCGGAGGGAATGGGATTGGACTTGAGCCATCCACCGTCTAGATGCACGTAAGGAACAGAAGAACATGGAAAATAGCGGAGAACACGAACTGGCGAAGTCGTAGAAGTTGTCGCATGGGTCCTCATCCTCGTCCAGAGCCGAAAGTACGGAGGAGGCGAGGCTAATGCACGAGGCTGAAAGGCAGACATGCTACAGGAAGACATATATGTTGGGCGCATGATGGAACAAGGAATATGCGCATGGGAACGCACCTCTTCAGGGGGGTTCGTGGGCTCCGGTGGGGCAGGGAGAGCAACAGTAGTCGTAGATGCCGCAGTCGTAGTAGCCTGCGAGGTGGTAGTGACCGTAGCAGTGACCGTGACAGTCGCACCTCCCTGCCCTCCGCCTTGGTTAAGCTTGTGTTGTGCGCCGGCGAAGAGACCAATGAAGACGGAGCTCAAGAGCAGGAAGATGAGAGTTGCAATCAGCAGGACTTTGGTCAACGGGGACAACGGCTCCTGTACAATCGCGGCAAGGCGGTCAATGAAGGAGGGTTCTTCGTCCTGGTCCAGCGGGGCTTCGTCGAGGTGAGAAATGTTCTGGAGGAGCGGGGCCGTCTCTAATGGAGATAGCGGCGGTTGGACATGAGACGACGACATGACGAAGAAGCACAGAGAAGTGGCGAATATGCGTACCCTCATCCATGGACGGTCTTGGTGCTCGCGTGTCCGCCATGCCGGCGAGGTGCGGTCGTGAGGGCGAGGACGCGTGTGGCCAGCGACGGAGACGGACTCGGACAGAGCGGCCCCGAGTCCAAGCACTCTACTACTATAGTACTCGCTACAGGCAACACGCTTCAGGCGCCCATATTCCTCATCTCACGTGCTCGCCCTCATCGGCTCGGTCCGCCTGTCCGTGTGGCTGTGCTTACGGCTTGACGACATTGACACCTTGTAACGTTTGAAGTTGAACGTTTGAACCGTGCATCCATAAATGTTTTTGGACAGTGTATATTGTCCAGGGTCTATGCAGCGTTACCCGCGCACCCCTCTCTGTTCAACAAAGGACTCTTTGTCTCACGCTAGTATATAGTCCAGGGGTCCTGCACCCCGAGCTCTCGTCCTCTCCCCCTCGGGGGCTCGTACTCAGCGTCGAGTTCTCCTTTCTCACCCGCCCTTCCGCGATCCCTTCATAATCTCTTTTTAGCTACGTCCCATGTAGTAGGTACATTCGCCTTCCGCCGGCTTGAGCTCGGCCCACCGGTCGCGCGAGAGAGCGGTGGCGACGCGGTCTCGGTGGTCCCGCGCAGCTCCCGTAGCGCGCGCCCAATACCATCGTTTTCCGCCCTGCCCGAGTATAGCGTGCATAGACCCACATTCATCCAGAGACCTCAAATCCAGACAATTTCCCAGCACGCAAGTTACGGAGCGCGATTTCGAGGAAATTATAATAAGATGAGTAATGATGTGACACGAATGGAGAGCATGGACAGAGCAAGAGGGATGGTATTGTACTGACGACTTGTTACAGTCCATCCTTGCTACACCGGACTTGGAGGCAACCTATGACTATTCACTCCATAGATCCAAGGACGAAGAAACCGCTACGAGAAGCCGTTCCAGTCAGTATTGTTATGGACCCAAATCAACAAACCCACTCACCCTCCGGGCCCAGAGTGCCTTGAGAAGTAATCGAAGTCGATATTAACTGTATACGTTGTCAGTGCTAGCAAATTTGACATGCAACATGACGTACCAGCAGTGGCTAGGATCAGCTGTTGGAACCAGTGAAATCAGAACTGTATTCCACTTTCTAAATGGAAAAAAATGCGCACTGCACGCTCGTCCACACTCAAGTTGCGGATGAGATAAGGCTTCTGCACGGCCTCATCTCCCTCATTGGGCTCGTTACCGTTGAAGGTGACAAAGTATTGTCCTATTGAGGCAGAAGCTTAGTATGAGACCAAGCTTACGCTATGAACCAACGAACCTGTGTCTGTGAAGATCTGCGGTACCATTCAGCATCTGGCTCCGTTCAAGAAGATAAAAGCTTACTTCACGGCCAAACCCACGGAACGCGCGATTAACGCTGGCAATGGACAAGCCTTGACCATCCTTGAGGGTGAAGTGCCATGCAAGGAAACCCATATCTATCTCCGCGAATTGATGGAACAAGTTAGGCTCGGGTTCAGGCTGCGGCTCGTCGACCTTGGACAGTATTCGATGAGGAGCTTGGCGGAGGAACAAGTCATATCGTCTTCTCCACGGATGCCACCGCTGTTGCACTTCAGCGAACGTATCCATGACGAGCTCGTCCCCTTGAATATTTCCGTCGGTATTCAGTCGTTGCACATACATCCGAGAGTTGATAAATGCGAAGGGTCGGCGAATCTACGCCTGGATATGAGGGCTGCTCAAGCTAGGATGAGGAAGAATAGGACCCACCCAGAGGATAGGTGAGCCTTCCGCATCCATAACGATAGCACGAAATGGCCGATGTGTGCGGAAGACCTGCCGCGAGAGTGTAGCCAGGAATCCCCGCGGCTCTTCAGCAATGTACCCCAGCGTATCTCCAACTTCGTTCGCTACTCAACCGCTCAGTCACCCTTCCACGACCAAAGTCAGAGCATGAACAGACGCACTTATCACATAGCGGTTGGTCTGTTCAAACCCAACGAAGATATTCATCATTTCAAGCTGCCTGCCATGCGTTCGTTTCTTTCCAGTCACTAAAGTGGGGTCAAACGCACCGTGTAATGATCAGCCTGTCGTTCTGCAATAACCTCTGCAGTCCTTCTTCCGGGTTACGCGAAGGGGTGCGCACACTCTGCTCCCAGAGTGGTGACTGTTCCGCAGAGGGTTGCGATTCGTACGAAGTACTCCACGTCCAACTCCAAGACTGGCTTTGTTCGTCAGGTCGATCATCAGGCCGCGGTCGGGTCCGCCTAGGGTCAAGCTTGGGACGTTCGCGTCCTACCCCGGGACGTGGTTTCTCGAATCGCGAGTGTGCGTATGTCCGGGCGGCGAGGACGCCGCACAGGCCGGGAGTGTGTGGAAGACATGAAATTCGGGCAGATCGTGCGGCGAGCGAGAGATAACGTGGTGTCGTCCTCAAAGAGAGCATATCCTGGGTCTACAGAGTCATATCCAGGAGAAAAGTTGCGAACGAGTAGGGTGTGGTGAGGAGAGGCAATGAAGTCAGACTATGAGGCGCGCACGGGAGGGACGCGGCGAATCGGCGCGCCCCGCTCGCCGAGTCTCGACTTCTGCACATCCGACCGTGTCACGGCCATCCACCCGCGTTTTCTACGGTCGCATCCAGCATTGCAGACCCGCTGCAGAGTGTTGTGGGCCTCATCACCCATGCTCTCCCAGGCGCCACGGAGAGCAACTCGCCTAGTTCTTGCTCACAGCGGCCGGCCGTCAGCATGCTTCGCACGTAGTCTAGCTCCCATCCCCTTGCTCTCTCCGTCAAGTTCTCTCTCTGGAGTTTCGTATACCAGCACCCGGACTTTCCTTAGCTGGTTTAAAAGCAAGCCCAAAGACTCGCCGTTCGGCTCGCCCTCGAAGGGCGCAGAAAAGAAGGGCCCCATCCTTTCGCAGGACGACCTCTTCCATCCGTTCTCCAAGTCGCCCTTCCCGGCCATCCGCGGACGTGGAGAGGCGATCCAGCAGCTTGCGCCATGTCCGGTTTGCGCGAGTGAGCACAGTAACGGGGTGCACTCGCACCATGCACACGAGACGAAGTCGGTTGCGTTCGAGTGTCCGGATTGTGGGTGGCCAACACATTGTTCGGAAAAGCATTGGTCGGAGGACCCGGAGCATCAGAAGTATTGTGGAAGGTTGCGGGAGGTGAACGAGGATGAGCATGATTTGAGGAGTGGGAGAAGGATGAAGGAGTTCGAGTTGCCAGGTACGCCCACTGTCCTCCTCACACGCGAGAAGTAGGTCATGATATAGGAATGTATTCGTCATGCAGGCCCGCAGGACTCCGAGGCAGCCATCTCGTTCTCCAACTGGGACGTGTTTTGGTATACGCGAGAGTTCCCGTCTATGGACTCGGAGCGTTCACGGAGGCACGCGAGCAAGATCCTTACCTACCCGATCACCATTGGCTCGGTACTACACCAGTTCAGCAATCTTACACTGAGCAACCAGCGGCTGACGCCTGAAGGCAGTCGCTCCCTCGCTGGTATGCTCGCTTGAACATCCGGGTTGTTCTTGTGCTCATTATCTGCAACATAGCACTGCGCACGAACCTACACGTTCCACCAGGCGCGCCGGAAACTCCTGAGGCTGCTATCACGAAGCCCCAGATGCGGATATTCATCCTTGGGGCTCGCGCGGAGTCCTCGCTGCCACCACACGTTTGGGAACAGCTTTGCTTGCTCTTCCCCTCCGCGCTGTTCCACCTCTTCTTCATCGGACCTCAGGTGTCGCTCCCGAAGCCCGTGAGCGAACTGAACAAGATGCCGAAGAGTAGTGAGGCTTCCGCATCCTCACCTACCTCGGAGGCTTCATCATCATCGACTTCTGCGGAGACGATCGCAGAGGCTACCGCGTCGACGGAGGAGCAGCCACCAGCAGAACCTACAGATGAGAAACCGGTTTACTTGCCGAACGTGTACGAGCCCCCTACCCCCGCACCCATTGCGCGACTCAAGCGGACACGGTCGTCCATCGAGCAATACGGTGTACCATCGTACACGGTACCATACACGGCTCAGCTTACGATTACTGGCATGCAGGCGAACTATCGCGAGGTGCACGCGCAGTTCCAGGAGACGTTCGATCCTTACACGGACTGCTTCTTCCTGTTCTCCCCTGGCCTCGGATTCCCCTCACCCAACTCTGTGAACGAGGTCACTGGGGAGCCGCTTCTCCAAGTTGCGTCTCCGACTGAGTGGGGCCCCGTTCTGCCCCTGCTGTTGGCAACGAAATGCCCGATCTTCGTGACCGGGTTCTCGCCGGCGGATGTGGAGCGCGATGTCAAGTCCCTCTCGACTGCGCCTGAGGTCGCTGGAGAGTTCGACTGGGTGATCACCCCAGGTCCGAACGCGTTCCTGAGCGAAAAGTGGGAGGTTGCAGACTTTGACCCGCGGGTGATGGTGAAGACGAACTGGGGCATTTGGGGTATACGCGGGAAGAGGAGGGAGGTACGGGAGCGGTCGAGCTTCCTTGGCTTGAACCTATGAACATAGTAATCCGTAATACACATACTAGACTAAAGTACTTATCACTCACTTCTTCTTGACATTCTTCAAAGCGTGCCGCAATTCGAGTCTGCTAGGCGTGGGGCGCGTGTTTCCGCCACAGACGCGAAAGACGCGTATCACGTGAGGGGGCGTCCCAGGACGCGTTGTTGAGCGTGACACACCCTGAGACTGGTCCGTCCCACCTCTTCGCGTCTTCGACGCTTTCTGCACCCACCCACGATCGACTCTTGCTCTGCTTCACTCTAGTCAATACCCTGACGGCATTCCCAACATCCTATGGTCTACCTACCGCCACCTCAACTCTCCGGATCCCGACCATCATATGCCGAAGCCTACTCCAAGATCCTCGCGTCACATCGACGTTCACCCAAGACTGCCGCGTCTTCGGTCATTATCCTCGTCGCCCCGGATGTCGACGCGCTGTGCGCCTCTAAAATGCTGGCGGATCTCTTCAAGCAGGACGACGTCATGCACAGAATCATCCCCGTCTCCGGACACGCCGAACTCGAGAGGATACGAAACGAGCTAACAACATACGCCGATGTACGTTCTTGCCGTTCCGTGCTTTGTGGTTGTTGCTGATGTGGTGTGCAGTTGCACACGTTGATCATGTTCAACATGGGTGCTATCCTTGACCTCCCGTCACCAGAGTGGTTTGGTGACTTCTCGATGACCCTCACCGTTCACGTTATCGACTCTTCAAGACCACAGAACTTGTCGAGCGTGTTTGGAGGTGGCGAGAATGGCGACCGGATAGTGATCTGGGACGACGGTGGTGTGGAGCATTTAGAAGAGGAAAGGAGAGCTTGGGAGACCTTGACGGTGAGCAGCTGGTTGTATAACGTCTAAATTGTGGATTAAACTTTCTTGTGCTGCAGTATGCACCTGAGGAGGACTCAGACGAGGACTCGGATTTTGATTCTGACGAAGAAGCAGAAGAAGATGGGGACGAGGAGGAGGGCTGTGAAGACGGCGAGAGTTCCGCGTCCCCATCCAGAAAACGCAAGTCGCCGGACGATGGTGATCGAAAAGGCGGCAAGCGGCGGCGAGTCGACGTGAGTTTCTTTCTCTAACCGCCCTAACACATCTCCTTACCTGGTGCGCATACAGAACCCCAATCGCCTGTCGCGAGAAGAGCGGTCCCAGCACGAAAACCGCCTCATCAAGTACTACCGCTCCGGGACCTGGCACGGCCAAAGTGCCTCGGGCACCATATATATCCTTGCAACCGCCCTCATGCGCGTCGATAGCGACCTGCTCTGGTTCGCGATCCTCGGTCTCACCCACCAATACATCACGTCCCGCATCTCCCGGGACGACTACGACAAGTTCCAGTCCGTCTACTACGACGAGGTCGGGCGACTCAACCCAACACCCCCCTCCGCCCTCGGGGACGACCTCAAGGCGGCGAGCCCGGACGACCACTCCGTGTACGCATCAGACGAGTTCCGCTTCATGATGTTCCGGCACTGGAACCTGTACGACGCGATGTACCACTCGAGCTACGTCGCGAGCAAGCTCGGGATCTGGAAGGAGCGCGGGCGCAAGCGGCTCACGGGCCTGCTCGCGAAGATGGGATTCTCGATCCTGGAGACACAGCAGCCCTTCCCGCATATGGCGAAGGACCTGAAGGAGAACCTGAGGGACAGGCTGGACCAGCTTGCCCCCGAGTACGGTTTGGTCGAGCTTTCGTACCCGTCGTTCATGCGGTGTTTCGGATATCGCTCACAGCCGCTTTCGGCCGGGGATGCCGTTGAGGCTCTCTCTGCGCTCCTGGACATCGCAGGCGGGACGCGCATAGAAGTCGAGATCGAAGGCGCACGCAATGGAGGGGAGTGGTTCGGTGGGGGGAAATTGTGGGAAGGCGGTAAGGAGGGCAAGTATCACAACGAGGATCGAGAGAACGTACCGCCTGGAGTCCTCGCCAATGTCGTGAAGGCACAAGTGAGGGCTCAAGCAGGTGTGGATGGGAAGGAGGGCAGCGAGGGCGAGGATGTTGATTGGTGGATAAAGAACTTTTGGGCAGCGTTCGACGCATTAAGCGAGTACGGCCCCCTTCCCGTCCTGTTGGCTATGACCGGAGCTCACAAAGATGTCTGTAGCATCGAACGACTGCGAGAAGCAATCGCGCTCTCAATGGCCCTCCATCGAGCTATTATCCGCCAAGGCTCGTCGATAATCGACAAGCAGGACATCAAGACGTTGCGCGGGCATCGCGTCGTCATCCTGACACAAGGCCCAGACCTCCCGCTCTTCATCCAGCCAGGCGTGCTAAGTCGCCTGGCACTTTGGCTCGTCGACGCGCTCCGCGACCGTGTCGAAGCCACAACAGCCGTTTACTCGCGAAGCAAGCGGAAAAGTCTGCCTTTCGTCCTCGCTTGTCTGAACGAGAAAGCGGGAACGTACATCGTCGTTGGTGTCACGGGTGCGGCTGACTTCGACGAAATCCGGAAGAAGTGAGTCTTTGTCTCCCTGTCCGGTACACCTAGTGTCTGACAGGCCCTAAAGCGAGTTTGGTCTTGCGTTCCTCGATGCGAAGGAGCGGTGTAATGCACGCACAAGGCACGGCACCTTTGACACGAGTGTCCTCGAGATCAACAAGGACGATCTTAAAGTCTTCCTCGAGACTCTCTGCGAAGGTGGGGAGCGCTACTGAGCTCCCTCGTTTCATTACGCTTCCCACCAATACCCTGATTCCCGATGATATCGTGCACTTGCTTTGTCAACAGTATATGTATCAGTAATGTATCACGCACAGGAAAGCGGCCCATTTGCATTGTTTAGGACCATGCTACAATACACTTCCCCACATCAAGACGTACATCCTGAATCGTTTGCATACACCGACGCATACGCTGTCTTAGAGCACGCCCTTCGTGCTGGGCACATCGTCCCCACCTGTCCGTTGGATCGCCTCGCGGATTGCCAGAGCAAGTGCCTTGAACGCCGATTCAGCCCTTATCAAAGGGGAGACCGGTATCAGTCCTGCTCCAACACATCAGTTCCGGACACAGAAAATGTGACCGTACCTGTGGTGGTCGTTCTCGCCCCGCAAGACGTCAACGTGGAGGGTCACTCCCGCCGCGATCGCGAACGAGTAGAATATGTGCGGGATCATCTCAGTCGAGAGGTCGCCGATCTTTTCGCGTTGCAGCTTCAGGTCCGTCACGCAGTACGGCCGCGAGCAGATGTCGATCACCGCCCTCGATAACGCCTGGACGGCGCGTTGTGATAGCTCAGGTCAACACTTATTTCTCATTAAGACCGGAGGATTGCAGTACCTCATCCAATGGTGCAAATCCGGTGCCGTAACGGCGGATGCCACGAACCTCGCCGAGGGCCTGCTTGAACGCAGTGCCGAGCGCAATTGCGCTGTCCTGTGCGGTCCGAACGCAAGATAAGTCTGACCAAGAGGAGGGGGATTATGCGGCGGATACACTTATCTGCAGAATGGTGGTCGTCGATGTACAGATCGCCTTTGCAGCTCAGCTGGAGCGATATGCCCGAGTGCTTCGCAAGAGCATGGAACATCTAAAGAACAGAATGAGCACAAGAGCCACCGCCCGATCTTCCAGAACGCATTCAAACATACATGATCGAGGAATCCAATGCCGGTAGCGATGGAGATCTCCTGTTTGTTCCCCGTGCCGGCCTGGCAGTCCAGGTTTATGGCGACCTTGATCTCGGTCTCGTTCGTCTTGCGCTCAATCGTCGCCGTCCGTGCTGCCATTTTCAATCGTTTCGGATCTCGAGATTGGGTATTTGCAGCTTGCGCCGGGTGTGCAGGAGGGAGACACACCGTGTAAGTCAGACTCCAACATTCTCATCCGCCCAGCTTGATATGCCTTTTCGGGAAGGCGAGGTTAGAGCGCCTCCTCCATAGCTGGTTGCGTGTGTGGCAAAACAGGAAGTGTGAATTACAAACAAAAAAATAAAGCATCTATTTACTTGTGCTGGCCCTGGGGGCCGTGTCCTCTACAAATGGTCCCCTTCCCTCAGCGTTGACGTCCATGACCTTCCAAAACCCACATCCATGTCCATCGTTCTGGGCACCAGCGTAACACGTCCACCAGTACTTCGAGACCAGGCTTCTATTACCGACTCCCTCATCCTTACTCAAACTTGCGTTTGGCTCAGACTTGACATTCGAGTCTGGCGGCGGCGCTTCGTAGCGATTCTTCATGTCTGGCCGGAGAATGCAAGGGACACCGCACTTGCAATGTGGTGTTAGCTGCGCACGGAAGTCTGGGCGGTAGAAGCGGAAGGTGATGTTGATCCGGGCATTGGATCCATCGGAAAGCTTCGCGAGCTCCTCCTCGTCGGCGAGGTCGGCTGGGGGTGGTAAGGGCGGACGGAACATGTCAATGGTGTTTTGCTCCGGGACGCAATGCTTGAACACTTCTTGACAGGACGCGTGCATGATGATGAGCTGTGGCATCGAGAATAGTTAGCTTTCTCTCGTGATATGTATGCGTAGGCAAGCTCACGGAATTGTGACGAAGGGGGATGTTGAATGTACGAGCGTTCCGCTTGTCTTTCTCGTCTGTCGGGATGACCTCTCGCAGCCGGAAAATGCGGCTTACACCTAGCCCTCCCATGTCAGCACAAGATATCCGTATTACACGCAAAAATTGATATACCCAAGCTGAGACTAGCAATGGTGGGATATGGGCCAAGGTACGTCAGCTGATCGGAATGAAAGCCGACACTCTCCTTCGCGCCCTCGTAGCAGTTCGACGCTGCAACGTTTGCGCGCCAAAGGACCGACTCCTCCCCGTCTTTGACAGGATATCCAGCCCACTCGAGCGGATATCGCTTGCGCTTACGCATCTCCTCATTTACGACGCGTTCAATGATCTCGCATGCTTCCTCCATCGGTGGGGGAAAGGCTAAAGGAGGATCTGTCGGATGTCCATTGTACCTGTGATAGGTTCGCGCTACCATTATCTTCCACTCGTGCACATGCTCAGAAACGTAGGACGCACCAATACTTCGCCTCTTCCTTCAAGTCGTTAACCCCGCCTGTTTGGCTCGTATCACGCCTTACAAAAAAGGACGTCCTGTGCGGGCTTTCTACGACGCGGTCAAAAAGCCACCATTTGTTCTTTTTCCAGCCTCGACTAGCATGGAGCATGGTATAGAACAGGCTGCGCGTATGTGATTAATCAGTGAAACGAGAACGCGAATGGCTTACACATACCGACAAGCGAGCTCTTGAGGTAGTATAGAGTTGTGTAGTGTACATGGCACATGCTGAGCAACGTTTTCGGGGGAGGCGAGAGTGAGCGGAGGATGTCGTGTTACCTGTGGTTTAGACGGACTACCGGAGGAGTTAGGGGGACGAAAGAGGGCCATGAATTCGATGTTGGTGACAGCCTTCGTTTTGGACGGAGGCTTCTGGGAGGACAAGGAAGAATTTTCACCACCCCGCGACACGACCGTACCTGAAGTAGCAGGACTACAGGCCCGTTTGCGTTTACGAGTGGACTCGTCTGCGACATGGGTATTAGATGTGGGGGAGAGCGGCTTGTCTTGAGTAGGGGAGGGACCACTCTTGTCACCACGCTTGAGCCAACCTTGAAGCCCAGCATTCTGCGATACTTTGCGCTTCTTGCGTGGTGGCTCGGAGCGCAGTGATCTAGCAGCAGCCTCGACGTCCCCTTGAGACTTCACGAGGGCATCCAAGAGCGCTGGATGTTCGAACTCGCAGGGGTGAAGTAGGCTAGATAGGATAGCCAGCAGGGTTTCCGTATCCAAATCCGCGCCGTCCATGGCCTTGTGAGTATTGGTAGATAGAGATGGTGACCGTCGGTAGTCAAGTCGAGGGTCGTGCCCTGGTCGCGCCTCGGTCCCGACTGCGTCTTACGCGCGCTAGACACGCGCACGTGATGCGCGCGCTCCCTTCTCGGGCGGCCCGTCTCCGCCCGCCGGGAAGGTCGTGAGAGGTGCCAGTGAGCTCGCGCAGCTGCGTTAACATACCTGGGATGTTTTTTGCACACGACCGCCATGTCGGGTAAGGAGAAGGACATCGAGGACTCCGCTGAGAATGGGGCGCCCTTGCTCGCCCAAGAGACTTTCCCAAAGAAAACTCCGCTACGCCGGTATTTATACATATGGGTGGGTGCCAGTTGAAATCGCAAGTGAATGGCCGACTTTGTCCTGCAAGCTGATATGGTGCATGGCAGATACCCATCCTGGTTTTCACCTTTACTCTTGACTTCGTGGACCTCCGCAACAAGTATTTGGCTCGCGGGTCATGGTCCAACAGCAAGAGCAAATCTACGCTTCCAGATTTCTTGCATCTCGAGGGTCATTGTGCCCATATACCGCCCATAGATCCGGATTCGTTCATAGCCAGGCAGGATTCCCTTGCACGGACGCTTCATGCTCTGGATGCGTCAGCCTACATCGCAGAACCTGGTCCTAGCGCCGGATACTATGCCAACTTGACAGGGTCCCACTGGGGACTCTCCGAACGCCCGCTGCTCCTCATCGTCCAACCTCAAGAAGCTGACGATGGATCAATACGCGCCAATGTTTCGATCCTCACCCCAGCTTTCGAGAAAACCAGAGCAAAACTACTCCCCATCCCGAGCAAGTCAGGAGTCACATATACCGCCTGGCCCGAGGACGCGGACCCTTTCGCAACAGCTCTCGATCTATTGCCTAACCTCGAAGACACAGCCATTTACGTGGATGGCAACGTTCGCACCTTTATTACGGACGGCCTGCAGAAGGCAGCTCCTAACGGTCGAGTTGTCAATGCTCCAGTGGAAGTCAGACGGCTTCGCGAGCGTAAGAGCCCTGAGGAGCTCGACATCATGAAGTGCGTCAATGAGGTCAGGTTTGATTCTATCGCGTGGTTCAAAAGACTTAACAACGTGTGATAGGCAACCGTCCTCGCGATCAGAACCGCACGGAAGCACATGAGAATCGGTATCAAGGAGTCCGAGGCCAAGCAGCTAGTTATCAGTGCCCTTACCGCGGCTGGCTTGAAGGATCCTTTTGCTCTTACGCTGTTTGGAGGTAGGTGACGTACTTAACCCCCGCTGTCGGTTGATGCGTTGATGTGCTCCTGACGCGCCCCATAGAGAACGCTGCTTTACCCCATGGATCTGGAACTGACGCCACACTGGGCAAGCACGAGTTCATCCTCATTGACACTGGAGGAAGCCTTCATGGGTATCGCAGCGATGTGACAAGGGTGAGCTCTCAGACACGAAGCATTAAAACGGGCTGACTTGCTTGCAGACGTTTGCGTTGCCAGGCTCGGAGATCCCTTTGAGATATCAGGCTTTGTGGTACACCGTACATGCTGCACAGAATGCCGCGATCATGACAGCGACGAATGGCACTGTAACTGCGGCGGTCGATCGTGCGGCTCGCAAGCTTATTAAGGACGCAGGCTACGGAGAGTTTTTCACTCACCGGCTCGGTCACGGTAAGCACTTTGTATGTGTATTACATGTTGAATTGTTATGATTGATGTTGGTTTGTCTAGGAATCGGGCTGGAAACGCATGAGTCCCCCTACCTTCGCGGGGGTTCCGACGACATCATCCTTGTGGGGCATACTTTCTCGGATGAACCTGGTATCTACATCGAGGGGAAGGTGAGCGACATGAATAATATGGCTGGTACTACGCTAATAGCACCCAACCTCGCGTATAGATCGGTGTCCGCTTGGAAGACTGTTTCTATATTGATGAGGATGGCAGCTCGAGGTACCTCACTGCTGGGGTGGGTGGCCCCGCGTCTGGCCCTTGGAGTCCTTGATGTCCACATGCGTTACCAAATATTGTATCCATCTATGCAGCTTCTTTGTACCATCCCTAGAGTTCAACCTAAGCTCAACGGACGGTAGTTATGGTGCGTTGCACGCCCATCCAGTCGGATGCGGGCCGTGCGATTGATGAGGAGACGCCCATGCATGCAAAATATTAGAAGGCGCCCAAGCATCCTTGCTCTCACTCACCTTCATTGTCAAGTTCCGACTTCTTCCTCGTCCCCTTCTCCCTCCAACCTATCCCCCAAAATGCCATCTCCCGAGGAAGCTTCGACCTCCAGATCGTCTTCAGAACCTCAAGAGGAGGCGGCCACGGCCCCCGCAACTTTTAAATCCCTTGGTCTCATCGACCCCCTCCTCGAAGCCCTCGAGCAGATGAAGTTCAAAGCCCCGACAGACATACAGGCCGAGGTCCTCCCGCACGCACTCCAAGGCCACGACATTATCGGTGTCGCCTCCACGGGCTCAGGCAAGACCGCTGCATTCGCGCTACCGATCCTGCAGAAGCTGTGGGACGACCCGAAAGGCCTGTTCGCCTGCGTGATCGCGCCAACTCGCGAGCTCGCGTTCCAGATAACGCAGCAATTCGAGAGCATCGGAAGCGCGATGGGCGTGCGGTGCGTGACCATCATTGGCGGGGTCGACATACAGCCGCAGAAGATCGCCCTCGCGAAGAAGCCACATGTCGTCGTTGCGACTCCCGGGAGGTTGTTGGAGCATTTGGAGGAGACGAAGGGATTTAGTTTGAGGAATCTGAAGTTCCTGGTGCGTTCCCTCAATCTACAAGCTCCAGAGGAAGCATCATGAGACGGTGGACAGGTCCTCGACGAAGCCGACAGGCTGCTGGATATGGACTTCGGCCCAAAACTCGACAAGATTTTGAAGCTCATCCCTAAGGAGCGGACGACTTATCTATTCTCTGCCACAATGACGACAAAGGTTGCCAAGCTGCAGCGCGCCAGCTTGTCCAATCCTGTCCGTGTAGAAGTAAACTCGAAGTACGTGCCTTGTTCTTGCTCCCAGCGTATGCTCACCCATCCTCGGGCTCAGATATTCGACTGTATCAACACTGTTGCAATACTATCTCCTTATGCCGCTACCTCAGAAGGACGTGCATCTCATTTATCTCGCCAACACACTAGCCCAAAACTCCATGATCATCTTTACCCGCACAGTCCATGATGCTCAACGGTGGGCACCTTCCCCTTTCGCACTCCAGCCTCGCGGCTCATAAAGGTACAGGCTATCTATAATGCTGCGTTCCTTAGGTTTCCCCGCCATCCCGCTTCACGGACAACTGAGCCAGAGTGCGCGTCTCGGCGCACTCGGCAAGTTCAAAGCCGGCGGTCGAAGTATCCTCGTCGCAACCGATGTTGCCAGTCGGTACGTCGTAACATTCTCCATTGGCACAAACCTATACCAATATCATCATGTCACACTTCAGAGGTCTGGATATCCCCTCGGTCGACATCGTCATCAACTATGACATCCCCACGCACTCCAAAGACTACATCCACCGCGTCGGCCGCACTGCGCGCGCCGGTCGCTCCGGCAAGTCGATTACACTCGTCACCCAGTACGACGTCGAGCTCGTCCTGCGTATCGAGCAGGTCATCGGGAAGAAGATGGAGCTGTGGGCGGTCGACAAGGAGGAGGTCGCGCTTCTGCGCGAGCGCGTCGACGAGGCGGGACGGCTCGCGGCCACGGAGATCAAGGAGCAGGGGATCAAGGGCGGGCACGGGAAGAAGCGGAAGCGGGGCGGAGAGGAGGGCGGCGGGAAGGACGATATGGATCGGGATGATGACGTGGTGGAGGCGGGGATGCCGAAGATGAAAAAGAGGTCAAAGGCGAGGAGGTGATCATGGGGTGTGGTATGCGCGATATTGGTGTGTATTGTTGGTCGGGATATTCCATTGCTACTTCATGAACATCAGGTCCGACCGCAAGACGTACTTGTTCCCCTTCGTCACTGTCGAACCCGCGTGAAGCAAACAGTCTTGTCCGTGGCTGCAGGGATACGTCAGGCGAGTCCTTGCTTCCTCGAACAGGATGCTACGTACCGATGCAGCAGGGCCTGTCCACGAGTCAACGGGGGTACAATTATTTCTCGAGGCTTTCCTCGTTGATCCCGGTAGAAGATGGTCTGCAGAGTCATGCAGCGCGGGAACGGACGGATGGATGTACGGAAACACACACCTCTCCCCCTTCTACCCCATCCTGTGCTCCAGTCAGGTAGATGAGTAGCGTCCATTCCGACTTTGCTCCAGTCTTCGCATCGCGAACGGCGTCATCGTAGTGCGGTCCGAAGTACTGCCCTGCTCCATACTTGTACAGACGTATGTTCGAGTTGCAAGAGTGTGCTGCGCGGGCGGTCGCACCAGGAGGCTTCTTGAAGGAGACGGGATACGGAAATTCAGGTAGATGTGGTGCGATGGCAGTGTACAGCTTCTGTGCGAAGTCTACAGATGGTATAGAGATGCGTTCTACCCGCACACGACTGCTCAGGGTTCTGGTCCATGAGAACATGGGGTGTGGACGCACGGTTCACCCGGTCAGCTTCTCCCCTCTTTTTCGGCGGCGTGAGCTCTAACGGAAGACTGTCGATGAACTTGACATATGCCTTGCATTCCTCCGGGGAGAAGAAATCCTAGCCCAGGTTCAGTCGAAGATATACGACAGCATCTGAACGTGCATCGTGATCTGAAGAACACGAACATCAACTAGCAGGATCTGGTCCTCAAGCAGAATACGGCATTCTAGATCCTCTTTGGGTGTCAATGGTGGGAATATGACTTGGGAGGGTTTGCTAGGTGCAGGCGCGGTAGTAGGAGGAGCGCGAGATTTCTTGGCCATTGGTAGGAGGAGCGCGAGATTTCTTGGCCATTGGTAGGAGGAGCGCGAGATTTCTTGGCCATTGGTAGGTGCTATACGTACTACGACGCGATCACGACTCACGGTATGGCAAGTGGCAGTAAATGAGATTCCCATTCATTTCACAACTTTATTAATTATAATGTTATTTAAACATGTATGTCACTTTGCCGGAGTGGTTAACGGGATCGCCTGCTATTTATGGCTGTTAGCGGTTGGGCTTTGCCCGCGAGTGTTCGAATCGCTCAGGTGACGCTTTTTTGTCGTGATACAACCGGCTAAAGGGGTCCAAGTAAATGCATTCTAACAAAGTGACATCCTCGGTACAACAGAATAGTCGATCGTGTGGCAATGAACAGAATAATGGCAGTCAACACTCGGCATGGTGAGGGATATATCACATCAATCGTCTGTAGGAGCCCACAAGACACAACGTCCACTAGCGTTGCCCGAGGCTACCCGCTCTACAATGTTAGGGTGAGAGCAGGTGACCGCTTGTACCGCAGTAATCCTATCACAAGCGTTAAGGAAGATACAAACTACACGGAGAGGAGGCTACGTACTTTGAACGATCAGCAAGCTTTGCGATGTGGTCGCCCTTGCAGGAATAAACATCGAGGGAGTGATCCATGTTTCCAATCTAGTATACAAAACGGCCAGCATGTCAGAGGGTGTGGAATCCCAGATAGAATGAAGTCATACCGTGAAGTGGGGATAAACGTCAGGGTTCTGGGTCCACTGCGCCTTGAGGATGGTGAGCCATTTGCCCTGTCAACCGAAACGAAGTTGAGCACAAAAGCACGAGGAAATATCGGGTCAACTAACGGTCTGGCAATTGTGTTTGATTTGGCTAAATGGTCGTGATGATGGGAACGGCGCATCCTTGTCGAACAACGAAGGCTTGATATCCCATACTTGTAAGACGTAAGTAAGGGTTGCCACAGAGCGCATAGAGAAGAATGCTCACGTCTGATGGTATCATCGTAGCTAGTGCTGACAATCGACCGTCCTCGGGGATCCCAGTAAGCAGAGCTGACGGACTTGCCATGTGCCCATCGGGCGCGCACAGTTGATTCTCCCCTCTTCGTGGCGACGAGCTTCTCGACAGCCCGAAAGTCAACTTCGGTCGGCTGTGCAAATACAGTTGTGCTCCGAGCTTGCCGTTTAGAAGGGGACCTCGGTGTTGACGGACCAGGGGAGCTAGGCGCAGAGCGACGAGACCTGCCGCTCAGCGTCTCTAGCATCCGTGTGTCCCATACCCTGACGCCAGCGACCGTGAGATGGAATTCGCAGAAGGAAATAGGAAAACGCACTTCAGATCACGGGTATTGGAAGCGGTCACCAAGAAGTAAGGCCGGACAGGGTTGACGCTGACGCTCCCAATCTTCTGTTCGGACAGCGAGTATCGTTTTGCATGCGAACGGCCTGCTCGGAGATCCATATGCGTCAAACCCCCTTCGGCATCCGAGATCCACATCTCGTGCCCGTGTGGTGGGAGGTCCACTGAGGTTATCAAAATGTCCTCTGTCGCGTACAACTCCGACGCGATACCAGAAGCCAACGACAGCGATCGAATCGTGCAGTCGTACGCAGTAGTATACAACTGTAGCAGTGGGTATGAGACAGGGAGCCTTCAACGGGAGGCACAAACACTTACACTGAACGAGTCAATAGGGTCAAACTTGACACACGATATGGACGACTTGGAAGTAGCTGGCCAATGCATCTGTAGACGATAATACTTCCCACCTTCCCGGTCTTCAAGTGGAGTGGAGTCCTCATCGTCGTCAGGCGCATCTACCGGTGCTCGGGCGTCCCAGATACCCAACTGTCCATGTTTGTCTGTGTCTCATGAGAAAATGGTGGTTGAGGTGGACTAACTGTGTCCGTACCTCCAAAAACTATAAGATCCTTCGTCGGCTCTGGATGATAGGCAGAACTGTACACCCTATCTTGAGTGACCTTCGCTCGCGCCACAATCTTGAGCTTCTTGAAACATTGCTTCAACTCGGTAACTTCGGCCACTTCCTTCTTGTGGTCGTCGAAGACAAAAGCGTCTTCTCCGCTCGTGCCCTTAGGTTGCGGCGTCTTCAACACAACCTGAAAGGTGGCTCGAAGCGAGGCAAGTTCGTTCTCAGAGTTATCATCGAGGAGCGTAGTTAAGTCGAGGTCGTGATGCCTAGGTCGCTTCGCTTCTCGTTCGCGTTCGGCGGCTTCGAGACGTTCCTCCTCTTCCTTCCGTCTTCTTTCCTCCTCATCATGCTAAGGTGCCTGCTCGGTGCATATCCCCGCCTCCTACACGAAACAATGACGCACCTCGCGTTTCCGTTTCTGCTGTGGGGTTTCGTTCGGGTCTATTGCGGCTGCTCTCCTCAACCTTGTCGACTGTCGCGTGGGCATCGCAGGTTCCTTGGGCTTCTTGACGCGTGGTTGTACAGGCTTCGCAGCCTTGCTCGCCTGCTTCGTCGACTTGATCGCCGATGCTGCATCTGCGAGGCCGAGCTGTATCAGGAGCTCGCGGTTCCTGGCAATGGTTGCTTGACGCTCCCGCTCGCTGTCCGGTTGCGGTGAGCTGCCGTAGCCTGCCAACCACGAATAGGGCCCCGGGTCACTCACTAATCGTCTGAATCTGACATTATAAATTCTGCGTTCTAGGTAGATATGTGGGTAGGTTGGCAGACAAGTAGCTCGTTGAGGGAAATCAAGCGTGGTGGACACTGGACAAGAACAGGTCTCAGCCCCCCAAGCGTCTACGGCATCGCGACTCCGCGTCCCACGATCGGGGCGCGTCATGTCACACATCCGTCACATGTGACCGTTGGCGTCGTTCCCCCCAGTCACCCCAGCGTCACACCAGGGCGTCTGGGGAGCAGAAATCGGCCGAAAAAGCGATAGGTTCGAAAACAAAACGAAACACATATCTGAATCCCAAATATAGCTACATGCTGCTGTTCGTGCCCATGCTGACCACAAACGTTGTCCGGCCTCCCCGAGGTAGAACGAGCACCTTCTCCGCACCATGCACTTCGTATGTCTCGCAGCTCGGTATGACGCTTGATCGCATCCTGTGCTCACCAGGAAGTGGTAATGCGATGACCCCAATCTTGGGAAGAGCAAGCTCTCCATGATGGAGTGCAATCAGGGTCACCGGAGTCGTGAATGTCTCGCCGTCCTGGACAGCAGGTCAGCATGGGAGTAAGGCACTCGGGGGAGAACACACCTTGGCTACGAAGTCTCCCCTCTTCCGCCCGCTGACTAGCCAGTCTTGCGTGACGTCTTCAATGTCGTATCGCATGTTATAACTTTGGACCTTCGTGTCCTCAGGCGGCGCCCAGTGGAAGGACGTGTTGACTGTCAGCAATGCCGAGATTGGCTGACCAGCGTACAGTGGTCGGGTGCGTTTCTCCACCTTCTCCACCTCAGATGAGAAGGGATTCTCCAAAATCTGCAATCGTGCAGAAGCAAGGATCTAGAAATTGTTATCAGCTTGACAACACGCGTCGACAGCTCGTCCTAGAACGCACATGGATCTGCGGGACGTCCACCGGAATGACAATGTCCCTCCACTCCCCAAACGACGTCGGAGACCTCTTCCTGTTCAGTTTCTATGCAGTCTGTCAGGTGAAGTTCTGCTCTCCGAGTGTACACATGCAAGCTCACCTCCATGACTTCACGCAACCCTGAACCAATCCCGTCGTCCGTCGGAGTGACCCCAGGGGCGACAAGCTCCCCGGTGACTCCATACAGCTCGACCCAACTTGCCTCTGCCTCGAGCGCCTGTACCAGTTTGTCGATCATGTCTTGCCGGTGAGGGTCCAGTGAAGGCGTGTTGGATGTGACTTCTGAGACCGCAAGCTCAATCAACGCTTCAACCTCTGGGAGAAGAGGGTTAGTACATGTTAGGTGCCTTTATGGGGAGCGTTACCCTTACCTTCACGGAGCATGCGATAGGTGATCTGCAGCTTCAGACCGTCGCGTGCTGCAGAATATCATCAGGATCACATATCGTTTTCAGCGATATCCGGCCGAGCACACCTGTGCCCCTCTCGGAGTCCATCTGGAATAGGAATCTCCCTGGCTGTGCGGGGGTGAGGGTCTGTTGTTCACGGAGGATTAGCAACAAATACAACATATGTAGGTTCACGTTCACATACAACGATGCTAGGCTTCTGCCCGGCACAGCTCGTTACTTTCACCCCCGTCGTCTGAGCCTGGGACAATAATTGTGCGGAGCGCACTCGAACATGCTGGTGTGTCTTCGTCGACAACGTGAATGCAGTGAACAGCCTGCAAAACGAGCTCAGTGTGGCTTTTCCCCTCGTGCGATGGGCCACAAACCTTGTCCCGCGGAAGAAGTCCTGGACGTTAATCTCCACAGGCAATCCTGTAGCCACTACTCGACTAAGACGTAGCGTCCTTGTGATGTCGGGCTCAGCAGCGGTCACGTAATCGACAGTAATGTTCACCCTCTGAAAGCAGAACCAAATTAACTTCTCTAGGACATACTTAGCTCCACAGGGGCTTCGCTCACCATGTATGCGTAGGCAGATGCGTCGGAATGGGGCACTGCTGCAACGACCGTCTGCCCTGCTTTCAAGTCCAGGAAGGTCAAAGACTCTGGGTCACTGTGTGTGGCAGGGGGATCTGAAACGAGTGTCAGCGCATCCGTCCTATCCGTCTGGGCAGACATACATACCATCTCCCAACAACTCTGCCTCTTCGTACCGGAAGGCGACCCCGGATGGCGCTCCTAACTTCACCACAGCCGTGGCGATCTCATTGCGACCGGTGGACAGCAGAACTCTGATCCTTGACGTCACCCCAAGCTCAACTGTACTGAAACCTTAGCAGCTTTCAGTGCGTACAGAGTCTCCATTTGACATACTCAGAGGCGGCTGCTTAAGCTTGACGTCGAGTGCTCTGGAATCCTTCGGAATGTACGCGAGCTTGGGCATGTTGCCAGCCTTGATTTGCTTCGGCGTTTTGGAGTGTTTCCACTGGAACATCAGGCGAGGCACAGATATCTGCGTGTTAGCCAAAGTGAAGGTACCTATAGCAGGCGACTGTGCAAAAGGCGAGGTTAGGAATGTAGAGCGCTCCAAATGTCGAGAACAACTTACAGGACAAAACAGGGCGAGCTCGGTGCGCCCAGGAACTATGCCCGACACATTGGCGGCGAAAATGAGCTGGCTAGTGTCCCGCCCATTCAGTTGTAGCCGGATTTCCTCGGCTGGCACATCCTGAAACGATTATCAGCATCCATGCGGCATTATAAGCTGCAGTCACGCACGCATGGAAGCTTGTTGTGCACCGCGACCTTGAGTAGCGAACCGTCACGACTCTCGGCCAACTTCGCGTGAGAGTCGACGAGAGACACCGACAATGCCGGGTGGTCGGGGAAGGGTACATCTGTCACGGTAGACTTTGAGCTGCCCTGTGACTGTGGGTACGGCGTTGCAACACTCACCATTATCAAGGTTCTGGGCAGCCTCCTTCAGCGCCGCGATGAGCCCCTCCACGTACGCCTTGTTGTCCTCTTCGCTCAGGAGAAGATCTCTGCCGCCGTCCTCAACGTACGCCCTGAGGAAGTGCAAGAGAATATGGATCCATTCCCTGTCCTTCGGCTTCTCCGCGGCGTCGTGGATGTTGAGCGCATGGTTGAGCATGTAGGCCTCCATCGACGTCCAGCCGTGCGGGGAATAATGCGCAGGAAGAGAAGTGTAGGTCTGAAGCGCGCTCGCCAGGCGACCGCGATGGCTGCTCGATTCGGATCAGCATCTAGAGACGCACGTTGGACAAAAAGGAAAAATGTACATGTCTAGCGCAGCGAGCGACCCGTGAAGCTTGAGTGCGAACTTGCGACGACCCGAGTTCGCGTAAAGCTCGATGGCCCGGTTCGTGACGTTGACATAGAGATCATAGAGCGTCTCTTGTTGCTCCATTGAGGAGAGCAACTCTGTCTTCGTGATGGTCATGGAACCCCGCTTCGCCTTGGGTTCCTTATCGGAGGGGTCGAATGAGGAGGGCAGTGTAAGGGAGAATGGGGGTTTATTCGGGAGGAAGCCTGTCGCGATGCCGAGGATATCAAGCTTGTCATGCAAGGAATAAGCGACCATCATCGCTGTTGACGGTATTCTTAAATGCATACCTGATTTCGAGCAAGCTCGAGCAGTTCAGCTTTCGCGGCATTAAACGATGATAGCGCGGCCTTCTCTAATGTAATTTTCTTGGCCCATTCGTCCGCCTGGTCCACGACGCTGAGAGCGGACGAATATATCCAAGATTCAATGAAGTAGGGAGGTAATGTGTTCTAGGTCTACCGTTTCAAGACGGCTCACATATGCATTAGCACGAAGGACTTACCTCCACATCGCGCAATGTTCTTGAAAAGATGCTGAGGAACGACGCAGCCTTCCGACATAATTCCTCCATGCCGCCGATCTTGCTCAGCAATAGGGATTGCCTGGCAAGGAGGTAGATGCGGAAATCGAAGACGGAGATGGTATTGGCAAGAATAAGATCACGATACGGTTTCTTCGTGATCGACAAGAGAGGAACCGAATCGTCGGTGGGCATGGGTGTGATTAACGCGCCAAACCAAGATAAGTTCTTTTCTTGGAGGACCTGGAAGAAGAGAGATTCCAGTTCGTAGTATTGCTGGAGGGCATCTTCGTGTAGACTCATGCCCTCAAGGGAGCTAGCCACGCTCTCCTGTAACCATACCGTCAGCAAAGGCCGTTAGACCGACAGAGCAGTCCACGGGACTCGCCTTGAGGATGAAGAATGTGCAGAAGTTCCAACCCGGCATCGTTCTTTGCCCTTCTGACCGTTTCATTTCCTCCTCGCGCTGCGCTAGTGAGGCATCGAATGAAGACAGCACTCCGTCTTTGACCTTGGACAAGAAGTCCGCCCATACCGTCGGGTTGTCCTTCTCCGGCGACCATACAAGCTGGACGCATCTTGAATGCCGTTGGAGTCAAGACCGACGCGTATATCAAGGTTTAAACATACCTATCTTTCTTGTCCAGATTGAAGTCGGCTTTAACCTTGTCAAGTACTGAGGTCTTGATCTGAAAGAGTCTCCCTTGGCCGGCGTTCTGATCCGGACGCATGACATGGACGATGAGCCATTCTTGGTTTTTGCGTGTGCTCACGGACGCATGCCACTCCTTGAGCTGCTTACGGACGGTCCCTCGATAGACTTCGCTGTCCTTTAAGTGGCTGAGTACGGACGAGGACGGCGGAAATGGGCGGTATATTCACCTCGCAAGTGAAGATGTACAGGTGAAGCAACGGTTTCTCTAACACGGTCTGAGGTATCTGCGACGCGGCCTGATCCTCCTTCAACGTCTCAAGCGGCACTAGCTTCACGTCCAACTCCTGAATCGACCGTACCGCATTCCTTGACGTCGACTTCCAATGCAGGTTCCGGAGAGGAAGTTGGGAGGCCAAGGAGCCATGGATTTGCTTCCAGTGGTCTGTGGAGAGGAAGACTATCGGTCCAGAGTAGGTGACCGTTACCCGCTGAGCGGACATGGCTGCGGAAATCCAGGAATGGATGGTCGGTCACCGTTGTTTGTGGAGTCGTGAACGGTATGACCTGCACCGAGCGTCCGAGGGCCGTTTCCACCACAGAGTTCCTGTGACACCTCCTCACACACGTCTACTCCCGTTATACTCGCGATGATATGGACCTGTTGACGGCGCCTGGGATCTTGATGAAAGTAGAGTCGCAGGTGAGCAAACCGAGAAGAGCAAGGAGCTGAGAAGCCTAGACGAGCAATCGCATAAAGGCAAGCACCGCGACGACGGTGGGCCTGTGGCTGCAGCTTCGGCAGATCGAGTTTAGCGCCCATAGGAATTTCCAAGCAGTGCGAGCGCTCGTTTAGAAAATAAGGAATGTTGCCTTCCTCAGCCGCAGCGTGCCTCGACGTCATCTCTACAGTATCTGCAGCGCGCTGCTTGCTGGTCGCCCAACAGATACCATGACCAGAGCCCAGCTATTGCACCCATTCCGGATCAGCTCGCCAGGGATGCACCTGTTGAGACATCTCGTATGATGCCATAACTGATCCAAGGTATTGGTGTCATCTCCTGGTACATCCGGCCGTATCCGCGTCTCGGACGGCAACTTTATAAGGGCCTCGCCCCTTGATACATGCACGTACGTACCCGTCCCAACCACCACGCCTCCCCGTGCCGGTCATCTCCTTCCCCCACTGACTCGTATCCGGCACCGGTCAAGCCATGCCAGCTGCAAGCCCAAGGTTCTTCCCGTTTCTCTTGCACACGACCGCCGTTGCCGTCATGACCTACGGGTACCTCCACCTCCCGGACGTAGTGGGTGCCATGCAGATGGACAAAATGAAGGGAGGCCACTTCCAATTCCTGACAATTCAAGGGTAGTATTGTTGGTTCGTCTGGCCGACGAGGTCGCTGAATTAAAGATCGCAGGCTTTGCGTTGCCTGCGTTGCAATGGTGCTCAGCGTTGTTTGCGACCTGATACCCTCCGCCAGTAAGTGCCCACTCAATATCCACCGGACTTCTTTTATGAATGAACGTGCGTTCACAGAAATGGTTCGGATAGCCAAACGTGTGGTCCTCATGAGTGCCCTCCCAGTACGCCGCCTCGCGTCTGCCTCGTTCCAAACGTAGCTGATACAGTTCAATGCAGCTCTCCATCGTCATTTCTGTCATTTATTGGACGCTGCTGCTGACCATGCCGCATATGATTCTCATGGGACCTGCCAGCGAAAGGGTCCCTACGTCATCGCATACCATCCCCGAACCCGAGCGTTTGCCCTTGCATACCGACCTCGCGCTCCACGCCGCTCCCGCAATCTCTCTGATCATTGACTTTTACGCTTTGGAGCCCAAATACCCCAAGTTCGCTAGTCGCTATGGCTCAATCGTCGTTGTCGCTGTTTGGGGTACCTGGTATGCCTGCTGGGTAGAACATTGTGCAAGCCACAACGGCATGTGTACGTACCTTCCCCTTTGACTCTGAATGGATGTCCAGCACGCTGACACTTAAGACGCCGCTAGTCCCGTACCCTTTCCTCACCTATAACCCTTTTAACATTCGCGTCGCCATCTACATCGGAGCATCCCTGTTCGCCGCGGCGGCATTCATGGTGATGAATGCTCTGCACCGGTGATGAGGAGGCTTCCTTTCTTCCAGTCGGGTTTACAGCCCGAGTGCTTAAGTTATCCCTACAGTAGATGAAGTTTTAGTTCATGTTCTTCAACGCGAGGAAAGCTTCCTATTTCCTTATATATGTGTAATCATCCTGAACGACTTGATGACGCTTTATCACGAAGAATATGAACCTAGATGGATTGGTTACCGTCCGCGTCCATGTAGGCATGCTTAATAGCGCCGTGACCCACGAGGAAACGCCCGCGACGCGTCGCGCGTCAAGTCGCGTGAGTGGCTGAGCGCGAGGAGTCACGGTTGATCACAGAGCGATCTCAACCCTTTCAGCCTTGCCCCCCTTGCTCGACACCATCCAACTTCTCCATTATCCTCACGTCGTCCACTATGTCCGATTCACCGACAAAGCAAAAGCTATGGGGTGGCCGATTCACAAGCAAAACTGACCCGCTGTGAGTGCTTGTGCTTTGGGAAGATTGACGATTGAGTGATAGAGGTTGAACCAGCATGCACGAATTCAACCAATCGTTGCGATATGACCGGCGCATGCATGCAGCGGATATCGCAGGCTCAATCGCGTATGCTAAGGGGCTCGCGCGTGTTGGCATCTTGACCCCAGATGAGCAACAAAAGATCGTGGATGGCCTTACAGTTGTGGGCAAGGAGTGGGAGCAGGGCACGGTAAGCATACATCAACGGTGCTTCAGTTGTGGTTTCCTTGCTGACCCCCCCCCGCTAGTTTGTAATCCAACCAGATGATGAAGACATTCACACTGCGAACGAGCGTCGATTGACCGAGCTCATCGGGCCGCTCGGCGGAAAGCTCCATACTGGACGCTCGCGAAATGACCAGGTAGCAACCGATATGCGTTTATGGCTCCTCGGAGAAGTTCGTGCTGTGGAAAAGGGTCTCAAGGACCTCCTCCGTGTGATGGTGGAGCGTGCAGACAAAGAGAAGGACATCCTCATGCCGGGGTACACCCATTTGCAGGTATGCAACCCTGCGTACCGAGGGGCATAACGCTAATGAATCACCTATAGCGTGGCCAACCTATCCGCTGGTCCCACCTGTTGCTCTCGCACGCGTTTTCCTTCCGTGCAGACCTCGAGCGCCTCCAACAAATTATTCCCCGCATATCTGTACTGTCTCTTGGCTCCGGTGCCCTTGCAGGTAACCCCTTCGCAGTCGATCGCGATTTCCTCGCCCAGGAGCTCGGATTCGACTCCGTCGCCGAGAACAGCATGCATGGCGTGAGTGATCGGGACTTCATCGTTGAGTTCATGATGTGGGCGAGTTTGGCCATGACGCATGTTAGCCGAATGGCGGAGGACCTCATCATTTACTCGACCGCGGAGTTCGGGTTCGTTACCCTCAGCGATGCGTATAGGTAAGTTGTGCTTCCTGACCATGGCATGCAACCTGATCGAGAGTGACATGCACGCGTTATAGCACCGGCTCGAGTATGATGCCGCAAAAGAAAAATCCTGATTCCCTCGAGCTTCTCCGAGGAAAGTCGGGTCGCGTGTTTGGCAACGTGTGTCGCAGCCTTTTTGCCTTCGTCTGTTCCTCCTACTCACTTCGAATCCCTGTAGATGTCTGGCTTCCTGATGACATACAAGGGCCTACCGTCCACATACAACAAAGACCTGCAGGAGGATAAGGAGCCCCTCTTTGACGTTGTCGACACCGTCTCCGCGTCATTCCAGATCGCAGAGGGTGTTATTGCCACAATGGAGGTGCGACGACGAGCCCATCTATTGCACAAAATGTGTCTGACTAGTTTGCGTAGGTGCACGGTGATAAGATGCTCAGAGCACTGACAATGGACGTCCTGGCGACTGACCTCGCAGACTATTTGGTCCGGAAAGGGGTGAGTGATTGCTTCACTTGCGATGTCCCTAACGCGTACCAACACCGCTTTGGACCGGTGTCGGATCCATTTCCGTTACAGATCCCGTTCCGCGAGACTCACCACGTTTCTGGACGGGCAGTCGCGCTCGCAGAGGCGCGGAAATGCCAGCTCAACGAGCTCACGTTGGAGGACTTCCGCAGTTTGCATGCCAAGTTCGATGAGGACGTCCTGGCGGTGTTCGACTTTGAGGCGAGCGTCGAGCGGCGGCAGTCGATTGGTGGGCCGAGCCGCAAGATGGTGGAAAGACAGATCTCTGTCCTTCGCAGCGCGCTTGCAAACTAAAGCTGTAGACCAAAACGCAGCTGTGAGTGTTGCATGGCAAATGTACAGTACCCGGAATAGCCGGAGCAGACTATAATCCCATCAATTCCGTGGCCGACTGCTGCGCCGTAGGCTCCTGGTAGGCTCACTCGAGCGTTGAGTTCGCCGCTCTGATCCGCTGCGAGATGTCATCACAGTAGGTAAGTACAAGAATCACTTAAACTTAAGGTCCAGCAGAAGGCGTCGGCCCGACGGTGGACTGGCTGAGACGGCGGCGCAAGGGCGGCGGTGTCTGAGAGTGGACTGCGCCGTGTGCGGGAGTAGTGTATGGCACAGGCGCTAGCGCCTATCAACCGGACTGTATTCGAATTGAGGGGGCGTACACCGCCAACTCAACACCGCCCCTCTCGCCGTCCCCCTCTATCAACTCCCTTACCCGCCAGTCTTTACCCACCGCCGCTCCTCTTCGTGCCCCTGCTTTCTTCCGTTTAAAACCTCTACCAGACGCAACATTGACTGTTGCTCCCGTCTTCTCCCCACACATCAACAAACGTCCATCTACACTCCCCGCATCTAGGCTCCCTCTAATACCCATTCTACATCGCCATGGCTAGAGACAGACTTGCAGCTTTGAGGGTAAGCCTCCTTTCCGTTCATGTGCTGTTCTTCACGTCACGGCGGGGCACATGCGCGAGACACGCCTTGTATATGTGTGGTCGCCATGGTGCTAATACTACGGCGACTAGGCGCAGCAACAAGGTGGTGGAGGCGGATACACCAACTCGTGAGTTCCCTTTCCATTTAGCGTCCCTCGTGTGTGCCAAGTTGCGGGTACTGACTTGGCGGCATGTGTTGCGCTATGATTACAGCGATTCATACCCGATGCAGAGCACCAATGACTACCGTTCGCGTGCACGCACAAACCCGTACGCCCAGCAGGACGATGCTCCAGCGTACCAGAATGCGGCAGTCCCCAGCACGACGAACCTCACCGGCGGATCGGATGCCATGGCCACATTCTACAACGAAGTACGTCCCGCCTTCCTTCCTATTCGTTCCGTTGTTGTCGTAGTGGTCCTCGTGGCAACGCAGCCGGCGCGAGGCTTCTCAGGGGCATAGAACGCGCGATGCTCATGCCAGTCCCCGGCTGCAGATTTCTTCCATCCAAGACGATATCCGGACGTACAACGACAACGTCAACCGCATCTCGGACCTGCACTCGCGCTCCCTGAACACGACGGACGACGCTGCGACCCAGCGCGTAACCCAGCAGCTCGAGGACCTCGTTGCGGATACCAGCGCGCTGAGCGATGTCCTCCGCAGGAGAATCAAGGCGCTGCAGAAGCAGGGCGGTGCCGGGCGGGACGGTGAGATCCGCAAGCAGCAGGTTAGTGGCGAGGTAGTTTGCGTAAAGAGTTGGCATACTGAAGGATGTAATGATGCTATAGACTGGCTTAGTGAAGCAGAAGTTCATGGAGGCGATCCAGAACTACCAGACCGTCGAGCAGCAGTACCGGCAAAAGTACAAGCAGCGCTTGGAGCGCCAGTACAAGATTGGTACGTTGCTGAGCATCTTTCGATCTGTCTGGGTGGTTCACCTCATGCTTTAATGCAGTCAAGCCCGATGCATCTCCAGACGAAGTCAAGGCCGTCGTAGATGATGACCAGGGCGGTCAGATCTTCAGCCAGGCCTTGATGAACTCGAACCGTTATGGCGAGGCCCGCTCCGCATACCGTGAAGTACAGGAACGTCATGCGGACATCAAGAAGATCGAGAGGACATTAACGGAGCTTGCCCAACTGTTCAATGATGTGAAAAATCTCTCCGTACCCCATCACTAGATGCGCCTTTGACTCGTTTTCTTGCAGATGAGCATTTTGGTGGAGCAGCAGGATGAGCAGATCACTGATATCAACAATACCGTCACGCTCGTCGAGAAAGATGTTGAAACTGGGTCAGTCATCGATTGGTTGTGCGGTCATTTTCCACTCCGACTAACGGTTTCGTAGTCTCAACTACACCCAGAAGGCCGTCGACTCGGCACGGTCAGCACGCAAGATGCGGTGGATCTGCTTTGGTATCTTCATCCTCGTTCTCATCATCATTGCAATCGCCATCGTCGTAGCGCATCCCTGGAAACGCTAATTTCACACCGGACATGCTTGGGACTCCCGATAGCAGAGGCGTATGCTTGCATGGTGCGCTTTGTCCTTCGCGCATTTGTGCCTTGCGTGTACGTTGCGCTCCCCTCTTCCCATCCTACAAGTCATCTCTATCTATACCATTCTTTCTTCTCCTCTTCGTAATGGACTATACCTACATGGTCAGATTGTACAGTGCCGCTTATCCATCACAGTCGCTTTTTCTCACTCGGAAGTGTGATGCCCCTATCGCCCCCACTCTTCTACCCGAGCGAAGCGAAGCAACGAACGGACGCAGTCATCGGATCATACAGCAACGTCCTCTACACGAGGGAAAGGGGCGCGTTGGGGAAACAAAGGGAGACGTGGAGGACTGTGCGATGGCCGTGTGGCAGGAGCGAGTGGACTGTCAAGTGTCAGGAGGCTGACGTACCTACACTCCACCACATATGGTTCACGGGGAGATCTTCACGCTCCACCGGACGTCGTTCCAGGCCGCGGAAGATTTCACGGGGCTTGTGGCCAGGTCACACAGACTGGTTCTGGTAACGGTAACGGACACGGGCGCAGCGACGAGCGAAGCGGCGGCACGACGGAGGAATGGGGGTGAGAGGGAATTGGGCGGATGCAGCTAGATGGAAGGCGACTGAAAGAGATGCGCACGGTTGCCTGGCGGGAGCCTCGCTTCTTGTCTGAGATGGCAGGGGCGTGGCACTGGCACTGTGGCGGAAGTGTGTTTGCACGGCGCCTTGGCACGCACCGCCTCCGGGCCCTCTCATCATCCTTCGCCGTGAACGGGTGCGGAGCGGGAGTGCATACCCGATTCCGATCCCCCGCTTCCAGATGCTTGAAGGACGGCCGTCGGGAGGACAGAGGGAGCGAGTAAGTATGGATTGGAGGTCGGGGAGTTGAGGAAGAAAGAGCGGAAGGAGGAGAGCCGAGAGAGAGGATGATGATTGTCTCGATACACGCAAATCGGGCAGGAGGATCTTAGTAACCGCGCACAACGCCGCCACGCGAGATCTCAGATCCGTATCTCGAGCTGACGCGTCCCCCCTCCTCCCTTATTTAAGTCTTCTCCCTTTCGACCGCGGCCCCTCCCAACCGCCTCTCACGTATATTCATCTCTCTCCCCCTCCTGTAAGTCCTGTCCTCGGCCTATCCTGCTCTAGACATTCCCCGCTGACCACTGCCGTCTCCCAGACCTGTCGCATCCCCCTCTCCCATCTCACACGACCTTCATCATGCCTGCCAAGAAGCGTTGCCAGCTCCAGTCTGAGCCCCGTTGCAACCAGGCCGTCTTGCGCATCGTTGGCCAGTGCCCCCACTGCCGTCTCGAGTTCTGTGGCACAGTGCGTAGTCCTTTCTTTGTTCCCTTGCATCGTCGAGCTGACGTCAGTATCTTGCCCCTTCCTTATTCAGCATCGCATGCCCGAGCACCACGAGTGCCAGAATCTGGAGAGCTGCCGACAACAGGCGTTCGAGAAGAACAAGGCGAAGCTGGAGAGCGAACGGACTGTTGCGCCTAAGATGGCCACAGCTTAACTTCCCTCGCTCTTCCCTTCCTCTTCCTCCTTAACGCCACTGCGCCAGCCACGGGGGTGTACAGGGCATGGCCGTCACCCCAACCCGTGCATCATCTCGCCATGTCATCTTACGTCCACGACTCCGCACCTCGTCGCTATCATGACACACGGACCTTGCTATACCACATATCATCTGTTCCCCATAACTCCCGATGTTGCTCCCCAATCTGGCTCCTTCATCTAGTGCATAATGTTTGCTACATCGGTGTCTATTTGTGTTTTCATATATTCTCGGGTCATTATATAACTGTATGATTTCGCACTCGTGGCGGCATATTGAGGGAATGTGAAGTCATCGTGGCTCCCACTAGGTAGGCTCGGTCCGACCAATGGACGACGAGGCCATTCGCCCAGTCATGTCCTATCACCGCAGCGTCGACAGACAGTGTGTACGCTGCCGTCTCCACCCGTCCAGACTGTTCCATGTCGCGCGGTAACCTCAATCATGAGGTCTCAGTTCGTAATGGATCGTAACGCCTCCACTGCCATTGCGCAACCCGGACTTTGAGCGGGAATTGCGGCGACCCCGGGAGCCGCAGCCAAAGAAGGAAGGCGATATGCATAATCGCACGGCTATAAAACCCTGATCTACTCCATCCGATTCCCTCTAAACATTTGCTCCTTGTCCTAGCAGCATTCACTGGGACGACTCTTGCCTACCTGGACTGGTCAGTAGTTCCGCAACCACATCGCGCTGCATGGCTGACACACCCCGCGTTGTCGGGATGGACAGATTTCACGTGCGTCCGGCATCTACCAGATCGTTCCTTCCGCTCCCCTGCCAGGTCTAAAAGCACACAGGTGGGCCGACTCGGATCGCTTTTTAGACCCTCCGACATGGAGGAGCCACATCCTAAACATCCCTGCTCACTGCTTCATTTTTACGCGCGCAATGGCGACTACTAGACTACGACAAGTCGCGAACCACCTCCTGTCTTCAAAGATGTCTGAATCTGTTGCTGCTGGTGCGTATCCTTTCCGTTTTCATTGAGCCCGCCTCCCTGCCAATCAGGGGTTGGGGATATGTATGTTCGCGTTCTGACTGTCTCTGCAGAGCGATGGTCCGAGGTCCCCCTTGCGCCTCCCGATGCGTATGCGTCTCGCGCGTCTTCCCTGAAGATAGAGCTATGCTGAGGCGACCTTGCGCAGGATCTTCAAGCTGACTGCGACATACAAGGCGGACTCCTACCCCTCCAAGGTGAACCTCGGAGTCGGTGCCTACCGCGACGACAACAGCAAGCCGTGGGTGCTGCCCGTCGTCAAGAAGGTGCGTCCCGATGCCTTCTCGCACTCTACAAATGGACTGACCCGGCGCGTCCCGCGAATTTTTAGGCGACTGAGATTCTCGTGAATGACCCCGCGGTGGATCACGAATACCTTCCCATCACTGGCCTCCCCGAGTTCACCTCGGCGGCCGCACGTCTCATCTTTGGCAGTGACTCGCCTGTCATCACAGAGGACCGCGTGACAAGCGTCCAGACGATCTCTGGGACCGGCGCGAACCACCTGGGCGCGCTCTTCCTGAGCAAGTTTTATGGCTGGAACGAGAAACGCGTCTACCTGAGCGATCCCACCTGGGGTAAGTCGTCGCTTAAATCACGCTTTCCCCGCATCCACATCCCCGCCGGAATCTCCCTCCACGCTGTGCAAGCCGCTGCGACCCTGGAGGAGGCGTGCGCTGCTGTCGTCTGATTGCTGCAGAGTTGCCTGACATGCCGGTTTTCCACAGTGAACCACCACCAGATCTTCCCCCTGGTCGGCATCCCGGTCTCCACGTACCCTTACTACGACAAGGAAACTATCGGCCTCGCGTTCCAACCCTTCATCGAGACGCTGAAGAGCGCCGCGCCCCGCTCTGTCTTCCTCATTCACGCATGCGCGCACAACCCAACCGGGGTCGACCCCACGCGCGAGCAGTGGGGCCAGATCGCGGACGTGATGCTTGAAAAAGGCCACTTCGCGTTCTTCGACTGCGCGTACCAGGGCTTTGCGAGCGGCGACCTCGACAACGACGCCTGGGCGGTGCGGGAGTTCGTCCGAAGGAACGTCCCCCTGCTCGTCTGCCAGGTACGTCATCGTCCATCGCTGACCATAAAACCTTATGCGGCTACCGGCGCCGCTCTATCCGCAAAAGCTGACATCGTTCCCCTCGGGCATGACCCACACAGAGCTTCGCGAAGAACGCCGGGCTGTACGGCGAGCGGGTCGGAGCGCTGCATGTCGTGTCGTCGTCGAAGGAGGGCGCCGCTCGGATCAAGAGCCAGTTGTCGGTGCTCGCCCGGTCGGAGATCAGCAACCCGCCTGCCCACGGGGCTCGTCTGGTGAGCTTCGCTCTGCGGCGGCTGCGACCCCCCCTCCCTCCACCTTCCCACCGTCGCCGTCGTGGTCGAAGCGTTTTGCTGATAAATGAACTCGGATTGCGCTTTAGGTGTCACTCATTCTCAACAACAACGAACTGTTTGAGGAGTGGAAGCGTGATATCAGAACGATGGCCGAGCGTATCATCGACATGCGCAAGGAGTTGCATCGTCTGCTGACGGAGGAGCTCAAGACGCCTGGCAATTGGGATCACATTGTGAATCAGATTGGGATGTTCAGGTACGTTGTGTGGTTGATTCTTGTGGCTGTCTCGGAGTTGGACTCGGTGTCAGACTCGGATTCGGGATCGGACTCGGTGTTGGGCTCAGATGCGGATGGCGTGCCTGTTGATACGGGATGGGTTGTGGTCATCCTTGTTGGAGGAGCCGTCGACGCAAGTGTGACTGAATGCCAACCACAAATTGTGTTTGGTGGCATGTGGTAGTTTGTTCTGCCACGGGCTTCCAGGGTCTTCATGCGGGGATTGTGGCCGACGCCCAAATGCCGCAACTCGATGCACGCGAGAAACGGCCGGACATAAGGCTGTTGAATTTGGAGCATCAGAGTTTCTGACAAAGGCACGATTGTGGCAGACGTCGGTGGTTGATTCGAGCAGGTGGTCGGCACAATACCGGAGAGAGGGGTGCCGAAGACGGACGCTGACACGGGCTTTGTTTGTTTTGAACAGCTTCACAGGCATCAACCCTTTGCAGAGCCAGGCGCTGGTGGAGAAGGCGCACATCTACCTGACGGCAAACGGGCGTATCTCGATGGCGGGGCTGAACACGCACAACATCCGGTACTTTGCGGAGTCGCTGGACAAGGCGGTGCGGGGACAGCTGTGAGGTGGAGGAGGTGGTGGAGGAGGTGCGGTGAAACGTCTCTGGGGCCGGACGGTGGCAATGGCATAGGAACGACGGCGGGGCGGAGGCGAATCGGATTGGCAGTCGGAACAGACGGATTTGTAGTATAGAAGGAGCGTGGGAAATGACGTAATGTTCCTGAGAGAGAGCCCAGACCAAATTGGACGGAAAAGGCAGGGATGACATCATGGACATCATAGGGAAGACGAGTGGGAGGATGTTGAGAACGCGAACCGTTCCGCATCATTTTCATCGAGGGCACCACCAGTCCGCTGCCTCGCTCTGAGTCTGCTCACCTCAGCTCCTCTCTCTTTTCCCTTTCCTGTCACGCCCCTCCGTCGTCTGTCCCTCCTGCTTCCTCTTCCTCTTCCTCTCCTATTCCTGGCCGCCCCCGACCCTGCCTCGCGACCGCCCAGCCCCGTCCCGGCAACACAGTCACACCCCGTCCTCGCCACCCGCCCCCACTCCTCCACCCACCGTGCATGCGCCTGCACACCCTTTCCGGCCACGATCCCCCACGCCCGCTCATCTCCCTTGGCCCCCACTCGCACCTTCCTGCTCTCGTCCCCGCATACACCTCCCTCTGACCCGCGACGGCTGCTCCTCTGAATGCTGCATCCACACTCTCCCGCTCACCTCCCTGTTGCTCCTTCCTTGCCTCGCCTCTTTCCACAGACCTCTTGCGTCATACCTCCCCTTCCTGCCTTGTCCGGCTGCCGCCCGTTTCCTCGTGCTCGACCCTGACTTTTCTCTCCCCGGCTCGGCACTTCCCAGGCATACGTCCTCTCTTCTTTTCCCCGTTCCACAACCTTTGTCGTGCGTAGCCCCGTCTTCGCTTAGTCCTGCATCCCCTCTCACCCCCGCTCTTTGGCTCATCAGCCAGTGATTTCATGGGAATCCTGCTGTCTATCTTATTTCCTCCCCTGTTCATGTCATCCCAATTGGACCCTTCGTCCGAAACCAACGACGACTCCCGCTCCTCCTCGCCCGCCTCCGACATTTCGCCATCCATCCCGTTATTCAATCACGAAGAGGACATCCCAGACCCTTCACCACCGACAAGTCCCAAGTCTTCACTCATCGCGTCTCCTCCCCTTGACACGCGCCCATACTCTCCCCATGGCGTCGGCATTGGCATACTCTCCCCTCAACCAGTCCTCGGTCCATTCGCGCCCATCTCCCGCGCGAGTCTCTCCCCACTGCAAGTCAGATCATCCCCGGTAGAGCAGCGATCAAACCCTCTAGAGTCTGTCCCACCTCGCCAGCCACCCGGCCCGTTTGAACCATCATATCCCTCGCGCGTTAGCGGTTCCCGGTCACCCGAATTTTCGCAGCCATCTCCGCTGCTCCCGCACTCCCTGCGGTATGTAGAAGAGACCGCGAAGAGGGATGGGTATGTTGGTGAGCACTCTCAACCCGCCGGACTCGCTAGCGCTGGGGTCAGTGGACAGAGTGGACTTCGCATTTCCATCCCGCCACCGAACCTCGTAGCTTCGACCTCGACGCCTTCGCCTCCACTCCTTTTGCAACCTACCCAGGACCCAGTAGCCGCGTCCCTCGCATCTGCCCTCGACCCAGGGCCGTCAGGAGCAGTCATCGACACCCCCGCCCCTCCATCCGGGGTAGATTTGCTTGGAGCTTCGTCGGAGCTCAACCTTGACTTCACAGAGTTTGACACCGAGGGCTACAGTGCGCTAGAAAAGATCTACTTGTTCTCGCGCAGCAGAGCCAGCTTTCACAGGGTGTTTATTGCTCATGCGCTCCCCCAATACTTACAGGGCGCTGAGACTTCCGTCTCAGAACTCCCGAGTCGAGAAATCATTGAGGAGATCACACCAGCAGAGGCGGTCGAGTATGTTTTCCCGCTGCTCAACAGTCTTGCTATGGACGAAGGTATGTCTTTGATATTGGCCTCTGCATTATTCTACGCCGAATGCTGACATGCGACTTGCTCTGTTCCCCCAAATGCCGCGTTGACGCCCGATTGCCGTTTGCTGGCGACCTGGATTTTCTCACCGACCAATCACGTCACTGCACCGTCACCGCTCATCGTGTTCGGCGGAACTTTTTTCTCCCGCGGCCTTTGGGCTCGGTATCAATAACCTAGACGAAGCCGTAAAGGAGGCGCTCGCGGCCGAACTTGTCCCAATCATCTGGTGGTTCGTCACCCATTGCAGACTGGTGGACGACGACACAGAGGTCCCCCCTTCGCCGCCGGCCCCTCCCCCGGTTTATCCACCTGTTTCTGGATTCGAGAACGAGCTGTGTCTTCAGTGTCCTACAAGCCCGCACCCTGACCAGGCTTCTACTGACCACGATCGCGCCGCAATTTCGGGCGAGAGTAGTGTTCCCATCTATTTGGACCACGAGGGGAGTGGCGTGACGGTTGTTTCTGTACAGGCTTTCACACCTATCCTGGGGACTCTGCTCCTAAGCCCCAATGGCTTGGTAGGCGGATCAGCTCGATACGCAGTCGTGGAACTCCTCCGGAGGTTGCGGCGTGCCGATGTCCGTGAAGGCAAGGCAGAGAACACTACAGGCGAGAATGCCCAGGCCGCGCAGCTTCAGGCTCCGCTCCGACCGGCTAGTTTTCCAACTGCCGAGCCTTCCTATCCCGACACAGAGGGGCCATTCGAGATGGGACTGTTTCAGTGGAACGAGCGACGACTTTTCGAGAAGGAGCTGGTTTACCAGGTCGTTATCGGTATGGGACGCCTGGACCTAGACGACAATCGAGGTGAACAACAGGCTGACGACCTTATGGAGGTATCGTCCGTTTCGGAAGCGTCGACCGCCGTCCCTACCCCTCAAGCTGTTGATGCTGTCCCTGAACCTGACTCCTACTTTCCGGTTGCCGCGAACCTCGGGACCACTACCGCTGCGCCGCCAACGGTCTCAATCGCTTCACCACACATGTCCTTGGCCGAAGAGCCCGCAGTAGGCGTCAGCACAATCTCTCCAGCAGCTTCGCCATCCCCACCTGCGTCGCCTTCTCTGGTAGAAGGATCGCCTGACCATTCATCTGCTTCCACGCCGTCACTGACGTCATCGACATCTTCCTCGTCCGGCGAGTATTCCGACAACGTTGAGCTAAACGGATCGGATCGTTTCAGTCTCGGATTGACTGGGACGCTTCCTGCCGCGGATGACAGCCAGATACCGATGCTCGTAGATGATGTTCCCGCCAGCCTTTCGGAGTTGAAACCGCCGCTTCCGGTGACGCAGAATCAGGGCTGGGCAGAACCGAGCTCGCTGAGCCGGTCTAGTGCACTCCCGACCACTCCTCCGTTCGAGGTGCTTCCACCACCGCCGGTCGCTGCACCTGTGGCCGTCGCAGCGGAGGCGATTCTGCCGATCTCCGGTCTGCAATCCCTGTTCGCGCGAGCGCCCGGAGCGAGCGAATCGCCTCCGCGGCCGCGGGCACCATCAGCTCCCGCATGGATCAGTCCTAAAACTGCCGCTAGCGAGTTGGGCATGATAGATGAGCCGCAGGAGCAGATGGACGACTCAGCCGACCTGAGCGAGGAAGCTTCGGTCGGGCGACTGTCCAGCATGAGCCTGATGGCCGCTGTAACAGCAAGCGGTAAGCGTTTGGCCGTGGGTTGTTCCTGCCATGTTGACTAAAGGTTTACTCCTTGCTTGCTAGGTTCGATCGGGGATGACACGAAGAGGGCGTTCGTGACCGAGGTAGAACGGGTCGGACGAGATCCAGTGTACTGGGTCAGGCGGGAGGCGAGTTTTGCGGTCGGTGCGCTTGCCAAAGTCGTCCCAGCGGAAGTGGTAACGTCGTCATTGGTGAGTCAACTTCGCGCTCTTAGACCGTTCATTGCCGGGGATGGGAAAGGTACTGACGCTGTCGGACGACTGTAGCTTCCATTATTCGAGTCTCTGTGCCAGGACCCGACATGGCATGTCCGCCACTCTGTTCTGTTCGCGTTGCCCGCGATACTCTCGCGGCTAACGCCGGAGCACCGCCGGAAACTCGCGCTCGACGTCATCCTCCCGCTCTCTCAGGACGAAGAGTCGACTGTCCGATCTGCTGTCCTTGAAGCTCTCGGCGAGGTCATGCATACGTTCGCCGACGACGAAGGGGGCCCACCTGAGCCGCTGCTCAAGCTTTTCCTCGGTGTCCGAGAAACCCAGGACCCTGGCGGCGGACAACCTCCGACCGAACCTGAGAGGCCGCCCGTGGTACCCATGCTGCAGGAGATACGGTCCCCCCGGCCTCATTCCGCAACCTCGGTTTCTGCGACGAGCTCTGCCTGGAGCGACTACGGCACTGACGCAGGTAGCGGACCTGACATTTACGAAGACCCGCAGCGGCCTCTTATCTGCGCGTTCAACTACCCTGCGGTTACCTTGACGCTAGGCAGGCAACGCTGGCCGGAGCTTCGTGACCTGTATCTGTCGCTCGCCCAGGAGCCGATGTTCAAAATACGCCGCACTCTCGCCGCCTCGCTTGGGGAGATCGCGAAAATCGTGGGCGAGGAGCACGCCGCGGCCGACCTCATGACCGTCTTCTGGTCGAGCCTACATGCGGCGGAGGGCGAGGTGCGGACGAAGGCCATCGAGGCGCTGCAGACGTTTGCGCGCGCGGTCGCCATCCCTGAGCGCATCGTGGTAGCCAACGGCCTCGCGGACACATTCGCTTCTGGAAAATTGTCTTCGTGGCGGGAGCGCGAGGGCGCGGTGAAGGCGTTGAGCGGTTTGGTGGAGCTAGAAGGCATCAGGAGTGAGGTGCTGCAAACCATGCTCGTCAAGGCGCTGGAGGACCCTGTGGCAGCCGTCAGGGAGGCTGCTATCTTTGTGGTGAGTATTTGAGGTTGTTTCTGTAGCCGCAAGGTTTTTTCTGACGCGGGACTTCGCGCTAGCTGCCTGCGTTCTTGAAGGCGTGGAAGGACAGTCCGACCCTACTAGAAGCGCTGGGCGCCGATATCAGAGCGTTCGCCGGCTCTCCCTCGTTCCGCCGGCGCACGACGTATGTGATGTGCATCCAGGAGATGCTCGCGTCTGACCATGGACGGGTCGTCGTTGGGACGGAGACATTCTGGGATACTTTGCCAGGGCTTGTTCGGGATCCGATCGTGGACGTGCGCATTCGGGTTGCGCGGCTGCTAGCTTCGATTTCCGGTCAGTATCATCAGCCCCACCGGCCTCATTCTTTGATATAAGTCTCCGCTCTCGCTTGCTGACGCTTGTGGATCCCCTTATAGACAAATTTAGTCCCACGGACACCGACATCGTTGTTAGGACTCTTGCGTTTGCGCAAGAACTCGCCGCGGATAACTCCCACGAGGTGCAAGCATTTGCTGTTGCCGTTCTCGCCAGCGCCGCCACGCCCGGGCTAGAGCCTAGTCGACTACCCGCGGCGAGGCTATTCCCTCTTATCGGGAAGACAGCAACTACATTCTCTCGTCCGCCGCCCATTCCAAGCTAAAGTGCAGGGAGGTTCTGACATCGATTCCTCCTGGCTCGCCCGTGGGATGAGCTCACGCCTCGATCTCGGGCACCCTTCCATCTAGGCATGCGGCCGGTCGCTGTAACGCATCCGATGAGGCATGTGGGTACATGCCAAGGCATGCATAGCTCGAAGCAGCGGTTGGACCGGAGCTCAGGTTCCGTGCAGCTCGAAGCGTGTGGTGACAACATTAAGTCGACCTTCCTTCGACGTCATCGCGTCTTCGAAGCGGCATTTATGCATCGCGCGGCGCGGAATTTTACGGGCCCCCAAGCCTCATGCACCCGCGGCCCTCCGGTCAGCCGACCAGAGCCCCCTTATATATCTTAGCTAACTTATGATGTACGACCGCTCATCTTATATACTGCTGCAGCACTATCGCCGTGGTATTCTTTCTCGTTCCGACCTTCCATTCAAGCCCCGTTACGCTAGCATCGTCATCCGCAATGACGCCCATTACATTCACATTCGCACTCCACCATTCCATACTGTATCATTAAGTACATACATCCCAGCCATACAGACCCGATATCGATTTACCATAGCATATGATACTTCCTATTGAAAATAATCGGTGATCAGCTCCGTTCGACTCGTTTCGCCACGCCGTTGATACCCCACCCTCTTTCATTTTGCCCGCACGGAGTGCAGACGATACTGCAGCGTGCGGGCAAGCAATTCGGATGCTTGGAGCGCAGCCAATGACAGCTTGCGAGCATAGTGTCACCGTGACGGTCGTCCGTTCTGCGTAAGTTTCCAGTTCATGCCGCCCTCATTGCACGTTGGACACTCATTCATCATATCGCCCCGCCTTGGATGCGCAGCAGACCCTCACTTAACCCCATCTTGACACCTAGCCGTTCCTTCAAGCAAGCTTGGAGTGGCCTGGGTAAGAGGTGTCACAGCGTGACAGTGTAACGAGGTTAGGGTTAGGTCTGGACCAGTCCACGCACGTGAGAACAAAAGAGGTTGGACAGACGCCGAGAGGTTGAATGGAAGTCAACGACGGTGGCTGCCACGCTTTGTTCCTCACACAAAGGACCCCCGATCAAGCGCTTACAGACACATGGCCTTTATGGACAGAAGAATAAGCAACATGCCCGGCCTTGTTTGGAACACCCGCCGTCGCCGTGGAAAACGCGGGGGATAATAGGGGTGCCCCACCACAGCGGGGCGTTCTCCGATCTCCCTTGAGACCTTCTCCTGCCCAGTGTCTCCACTGCGGTCCTCCCGCCCCGTCTCCGTCTAGCTCTGCGAGCTCCTGTCCGACCGTCTGCTGGCTGGTCTGAGGCCGCCTCGAGCTTCTACGTTCTACCCTCTCCTGCTGGCAGCGTTATATTCTCTTGCCTACGACTAATCACCGTTATTCGCGCGTCACGCTCTCCGCTCCTTGTCTTCAAGACTCAAGACCTTCACGACTGTTCGGGCCACTACACGTTATTTTATGACGCATGGCGTTGTCTGCAGGGTTTCGCCTGGCCAGGGCATGGGTGTTCGGTGAGTTCTGGATCATCTTGTGCATTCACCGGACATGGGCATTGACACGGTGGCTGCAGGGGTTACAACTTTCGTTAGTCTACTATGGGTCATTCTCCTGTGTGTGGAGATATTTGTGCTTTATGATCAGTCGGACCTTGCACAGAGTGAGTGCCCTTGTTCTGTGTACTTGTCCCAGAATTGACGAACGTGCAACCCCGGGAATGCCAGGGAACCTCGTAGGCATCCTTATATTCATAAACGCCGTCACGGCCGTTATGCTGCCAGTCTTGTGAGTAAACTGTGCCTTGTTATGAGGCCTGTTACTTAAACTTGTGCAGGGTCATTCTTCCATTCCGACCTTGGCTGGACGCTGCCAGGCTTCTTTTCCTCCTGCTGGTCCACATCGGTTCGTTCATCATACTTAGGCGCCCGGCGTAGTCTCTGACTGACTTCGAGCAGGGACCGCACTGCTCTTCACAATATGGAATTCTACATTCAGCTGTCCTAGTGAGCGCACGTATCCGAGTCTTGAAGCCATCTGTTGGTGCTGACATTGTCAATAGCGCCGCAATTCAACGTCTGTCATAGGATCAATATAGCAATAGTGGTGTGCAGCTGGGTGCTGCCAGCTTTCCGTGCGTTGCCGCGTTTCTCAACTCTGGGCATCTCTAACGATAGGTATTATTATAGTTGTCTGGTATGCAGCCTTCCTAGCTGTGTCCTGGAGACTGTGGCATGAAGATGAGAAGAAACTGCTCGAGGAAGAGTCTGAGAAGCGCTTGTCAGAGTTGCCAATGATGCTTCCATCCAATCGACAACCTGCACTGGGCCCAGATAACAAGCTGCCCTCTAACGTTGGCAACATGCTACCAGTCTCGCGAGGATCACTACCGCCATTACAGACGTGTCCGCGACCGCTTCCAGTCTCGCCTCACCCTCAGTCGCTCTCTCAGACAAATCAACCCGGCCCTCAGCCTGCTCAGCCGCAGGCAAATCCTATTGCGCTGCCGTCATCTTTATTGAATCCCCACACCTCGTATTCTCAGTCCGGAAATCGGGGCACATCGGCACGTTGGTCGCAGCCACCATCCATCGGTTCCGTTTACTCCCAATCACAGTCGTCTCGTAGTTCCCATAGTTCACGCCCGTCGTTGACATTGCAGACATCTGGTCGCCCACCATCCCAGCCGCCGTCCACACGCCCATCCTCTCATCTGCCATCTCCCTCCACAGCCATCCCTCAAAGACATTCACGATCATCGTCACAAGCTCGTTTACTCGCATTGGCAATGCAACCCCCAAAGTCCGGTGATGAAACCGGCGACAGGTACTCTCCGAGGTCTTCAGGAAGACTTTCTAAACCCACGCCGCTTCAATGGGCGTACTGATTTGCATGTTGTGTAGCTTACCATCGGACAATTGGTTCCAATCATTGCTCTGTATCGATACAAATGTCCCACTATTGCATTACAATCCCCAATACATAAGTTACGTTAGGCTGATCACCACAAGTCAATCAACATCTCTACGCGTTTGTTAGACGTGCAGTTGGGATCACAGCTGTTTCTGGCCGCGGGGATAGAACGCCACTTGTGAGAGCATCCTGGACCGCTTGCAGTGCTTGGCGGCCATCTCTCCACCGCACAGTCGTCCAGCCACGTGAGGTGTACCTCTTCGTAAACGCTCCGAAGCCCCCAATTTCGGCTCTGGCCTCGTCCCGACCCTTCGAAGGGACACCTCATGCCTTGATACACCCGTTCTGCTCTGCAACGACCTGCACACCCTTATTCTTGCGACCTTGACCATTTCCGACGCTCCCACTTGACGAATTCACGACACACTGCGATAGACATCTTGGGACATGGCTGCTCAGTGGGACACTGGACGGGTGAAGGTGTGCTCTGTTCGCCTGCTCTGTACGATGCACGATACTCAGAGTGCATGGTGGATCAGGCGCAGATGCGGCTTACTGCCCAGCGGCTGGGCCAGCTGCAAGACCGGATGGACTCCCAGGCGCAGATCACACAGCGGGACATCGCGACCCTGCTGCAGCAAGGCAACGTCGCGCTGGCGCGAGCAAAGGCGCAGAAGCTGATGAAAGACGACGTCAAGAGCGATCTTATGCAGACCCTGGAGATGCACATTGGTGTCATACTAGGCCACCTGAACGAGCTGGAACGCAGGTACGTCTCGTATGCCTAGCCCGTGTGCGGATGCGTCTTCCCTGCCACGCCAGTTGACACTACTATCCGGACTTAGCGGTACGCCGAGTCCCATCGTTGCAGAAGCTGCTTCCAGTATCGTCTACGCTGGCTTGGAGGTTGAATCGAAAGGTGCGCAAGGTCTCTATTCCGTTCCGCGTCCCGTCCTCCGACGGGAAAGCCGAGCTTACGTTAATTTGGTGTCGGTAGACCTGCACACTGTCCGAGAATTCATCATGCAAGCGCTCGGTCCCGACTTTACGCGTTCTGCGCTCACAAACCAAGATAACTACGTGTCGACCAGGGTGAGTATGCCGTGTCTTGCGTTTCGTTGCGTGTGCCTGAGGAACTAGCAGGTGCTTCGCGCGATCGCTGCCCCTCCGCCCACAGCCGCGAGGCTGGACCAGTATCTGTATGGGATCGCGCGTAGCTACAATGTTCACTGGCTTCCCGACCCATCTCCACAACAGAAGTGCGTGCGTCATCGTAGTCGTGGAAGTAGAACTTTGTCGAGGCTCAATCACACAGAGTTAATGCTCTGTCTCCCATCGTGGATCCGGAGATTGTGAACGTGGTTGACCTTGCAAACCTCCGTCACCTATGTTCTCATGGTAAGTGCCAAGCGTGGGCTGCATATGTCTAGAGTCGGCGGTATTAAGGCGCTTCTAGGTCTCCCGTCACATCCACCTTGGTTGCGTCCACGGGTTTGGCGGTGAGCATAGTCACGTATGGGTAGATTTCGTCAATATTGAACATGAGGTAGATTACTACTTGGTACGCTACCTTCCGACAAAGCCGCATGGCGCCAAGAATCCCACACCCAGCGGGAGAACTACTATGTGAGTCCTAGCATGGGATCACCAAACCCAAGGTGCTAAACCTTGAACAGGACCTCATACGGCGATTGCTCGAACCACTTCCGTCCCTTCCAGAGCCAACGACGCCACTTTCGTCAACCGACCAATCGATTTTGGATGTCTTTAATGAACTTTCTATGGTCCCTCCCAGTCTTCTGACCAGTCTAGAGGATGAGCCAGAACCGTGCCCGCAATGCCCATTGGACGATGACGCAGCAGAAGACATCAAGATCGCCAGCGCGGGTAACCTGGATGCCCGGCTCCGCATCATCCGCGCGAGAGAGGCTGGCGAGTCTGGTGAATTATCGGAGGACAATACGCCCGAGATCCGTCTTGACACTACACCCGAAATCCGTCTTGATACGACTCTCGAAATCAGGCTTGATGAGACCCCGGAGGTTCGTGTGGAAGAGCCGTCCCCCACCAAGACCAGGGCGCGCGAAAATATCCCGGAAGATGCCTTATCTGTACCCGGTTCGCCTGGGTCCGAGCATTCTGGTGTCTCGACGACGCTCCTCCCGTCACGACATTACACCTCGTTCGCCGCCCATAATAAACACTCGTCGGCGCTCCTGCGGTTGCTCTACATTCACTCATGCCTGAACCCAGCGAACCGATCACCCCAGATTGGCTCGCTGCTGGTGCCTATCTACGCAGCACTCGTGGAGGAGGTTGATCCGGAAGACGTCCCCCATGTCGAGGCAGACGCATTCTGGGTGTTCGAGTCCATGGTCGGAGAGTTCGCTGCCTTGCAGGATGAGCAGAATGGTACTGTTTGGGTCCAGAAGCTGAGCGATCGTTTGCGGTGGGCCGATACAGAGCTCGCGGATGACCTGGTATGTCACAAGGCCACTTCTCAAATTTTGATGTTTCAACGACTGTCGCATATAGGCAACCAAGGGACTAGATCCAGGCCTCCCACATTACTCCTTGTACGTCTTCAATGTCGTGCATTGATTCAACTTCCATCTCATTATGGTGCTATAGCCGTTGGCTCATCCCTTTACTCACCCACACACTCCCGTTACCTGCCGTTCTCATGGTTTGGGATGCTATTTTCTCCCGTCCGATGCGGGAACGAGACGAGAACCCGAAGCTGGATTACCTTATCGACGTTTGCACCAGCATGTTGCTCTCTGCAAGAGTTGTCTTGCTCCAGTGAGTCTTGGTTACTGTTTGAAATTATCCCTTTGTCTGATGTACTGCGTTACAGACTAGGGAGGGCCCACCGCAAACAACAGAACCTCTGGGGGGACGAGACCACTGTCATTCCATCTACTGCCATCGGTGAGCGGGAGCTAGAAGAAGCGTTCGTTGAGGGCATGGCCTTCCTCCAGAAGTATCCCCTAGATGCTGTCGGGGGTATCGAAAAGGTGTTGCAGACAGCCTGCGATCTCACTGCCCAGCGCGAGGCTGCTGTCAGCCCACAGTCGAATGGCGGCGTCGTCGGCCTTGGAGCACGTCTCCGGGACACGGTCTGGAAGGGCATTTCGTCGAGTATGGAATCCAATCCCGATGATGAAGATGAGACGGACGAGGAGACGGATGAAGAGTATGAGGAGGAGAAACCTATACACCAGCCTCAGCAGGACACGTTCTCCTCACGTTTGGCCAACACGGTGTGGAGAGGGATCACTAATCAAAGCGCGATGGATGTTCCCTCCCCTCCTCCCAGCTCTCCTTTACCTTCACCTGGCTTGACGTCACCCCAATTGCCGGCTTCTGCGCCCACAAGGCAGACCGTCGCTCACGCCGCTGCTCGCGGCAGGAATATGATCTGGGGCTACGCCGAGAAGCTGAAGGATTCTGATGCCGCTGCAACTTTTGCCAAAGTGAGCACGAACTGGAGAGTCAAAGCTCTCGACGCTTGGTCCAAACCTCGAGCCGAAGCCCCTTCTCCGAATACGCTAGCGCCCCCTCCAGCGTCTTTCCCTGCCCCTACTGTTTCCTCGATTGTGGATCATGCGCGGAGCATCTCCCTGACAGCATTGACTCGCTCATCGCCGAAACCTCCAGAAGACAAGAGGGGATCCATGCCTATCATCGACCGATCGGACAACTATTCGCCTCCCCCACGACCGGCGTTCTTCCGACCAGTCAGAGACAGCGTGTTCGTTGCTTCACCGATTAGCCAGAGCGGCGGTGCATCGCCTGTGTCGGAGTCCGATTCTTTGGGTACGCCCAGCTTGCTGTCGTCCTCGTTCAATCATCCACCCGACAAGACTCCAACTCGTAGCAGCACCGGGCCTCGCCCGTTACTGCTGAACTCATCCTCTCTTCTCACCGGTTCTAGACCTGAAAGCCCAGCACGCTCCCCCCTTTCACCCTCTGTAGAAGCGAAATGGGTGGAGTCAGTACGCGCGAAACGTTCCAGTGTCGATCACCGCGCTTCCCAATCGTCCATCTCCTCTCTTTCTCCATCAGAGCCGTATCGTCCGAAGCGGGTGGGCACACAATCAGACTTGGACTCCGACAGCGGAAGCACCAGCAGGATTGTGCCGATCAACCGCAACAAGTCGCCTTCGCCGATGGCACGCGCATCCAGGCGAACAGCGTCGAAGACCTCGATCAGTCCCCCTACGCCGCCGAAGTCTCACCGCCGCCTCCCTACCAACGGTTCGGCTCCCGAGGACAGTACGCCAGGCGGTTGGGCTCGGGCAGAAGCCCCGGACTCTCCCACCACTGTCGGATCCCCACCGCCCCCGGGCACTCCCGACGTGGAGACCATTCATATTGCAGACGTGCATGTGAAGCAGCCGGAGTCACAGCGGCAGCGCGGTTCTGTCGTCCTCCCCGAGACCAATGACATTCCTCTCACAAGCCCTGCGCCCGAGTTCAAGCTTGCTCGCCGGCAAGCGACCGTCTCACGCATGTCCCGCGATATGGAGGCGTCAGATTCCTCTGCCACGGAGCCTGCCGCGAAGAACGCGAACCTGCGCAGAAAGCGCTTCCCACCCCGCCTCCAGACACTTCAGAACTCGCGCAGCCCAACGGAGCCGTCTCCCTCCCACCCTCTCCCGTCACACTCGCAGACGCTAGACGTGCCCGTGGACGACCACGACCATGAGAACTCGACGACCCCTCGGGCGAACACGTTCGACGAGGAGATGATCATGCCGCCCTCCCCTCGGGCCCGTCGCGTCCGCAAAGTCTCGGGTGGCGAGGGCGAGGTACCTACTCGGACGCGCAAAGTCTCCACGGAGGGACGCACCCGCAAGATCTCATCCGAGAGCAGGCGCAAGGTCTCGGCTGAACGCGATACGAAGCACAAGCGCGAAAGCGCGGCTGTGGAGGGGGACGATGAAGGCTATAACGATCTGCTGAGCGCGTATGAGAGTGAGGATATATCGTGATCGATGGTGGGGGATGATATACGTTTGGATATGTCTGACATGAATCCCATCTACGTCGCTCTCGTCGTCGAATTATTTATTTTGTGCGCAGTGTCCAATGTCGGTCCTAATATCCTATGCTGCCGCTTTATCTACCGGATTTAAAGCTTATCTCTCCGCCCGTCGTTCGTTCTCGACCTGAAGAGCCTCTTGTACGCCGTGGTATACCTCGAGGAGAATTGGGAATCGTGGGAGTAAGTTCTGAGTGTATGGTCAGCGAGCTTACCAGCTCAATTGTTGCAGAAAGTGTACCGACCTCAAATGCAACCTCTAGCTGAAGGGAACCTTGGGGCGGGCGATTCATGGCGACGCAATAGTACCTGACGTTCCAGCCGTACAGGCCCTCGTTAATGAGAAAGTCCTCCAGTGCGGCCCATGGAATAAACTTGCGGGCAGCGAGGAGAGAAATTCCCTCGAAGCCTTTACGCGTCTCGAACTGCAACCCCAACGAGGGAAGTATAACCACAGACTCTGTATATGGAAACATTAGCGTTTAGTATGTCCTAGAGGTGAAGGTTTATATACTTGCCCCATTGGATCTGGGTGGAGCGTGTGTACGCATACAGAAGCAGCACCACGGACATCGCCACGATGCTAGGCGTAGTTGAAGTAACCTAACCACATATTAGCATCGCCCTGGTTCTGTCATACAAAGATTTCCATACTATTCTCCAGTAGTACGCAAGGCCACAGACTAGACATGCGTCCATCCACAGCCCACCAAAAGTAGGAATCTTGCTGGCGATGCGTCTACGTTGCCTGGGCGCTTCTACCCGGTATTCCCGCCATCCTTGGCCTTCGATGATTGAGAACTCAGGATGGTCTCGCAAAGGCGTGGTGTGTTGCATTCATGAGACAGCGATGTAACCTGGGTATGTTGAAGTTAGGAAGATAAATAGAATGTTGAATAAACGGCGGCCACCCCACATACCGTCACCGGTTCACCGGGCGTCTGGAGAAAGTCGAAGTTCGATCAGTCCAGTTCGGCTAACCCCGGCATATGTCCTCCGAGTCACGTGGCTCGACCATGCAGAATCCAGATGCCACTGGCCAGTGAATGCCAGTGACGGACTTGCGCTCGGCCTCGTCCTCGTCCTCGAGCCTGTCTTCCTCGACCACTCGAATTCCGTCTCTGCTTGTGTCTCTAGTGCGTTTCGATGCAATACTAAGGCTCGCCAAAAATCTTCCATTCCGCACTCACGGTCAAGTCTCCCCCAACCATGCGCCGTTGCCTCCGGATTGCACGCCTGGGCATTCGCTCATCGTCCACTGCGACTGCGACGCAGACGAAGGTGTGTAAACAATATTCCTGTGTGTTAGGTCGAGTCTCAAGTGCGGGTAGCCCAAATGGCAATATGTCGTGCAAGCAACCCCGTCCCCCGGAGTCCCTCGGAGCAGAAGTTGGGGGAGGCCCCCCGAACTTGTGCGCCCGGCCGAGAGTGGTCCTTCCGGTGATCAGCCCTCCCTTGGTGTACCTCAGCGGCGCACCTGGAAACGACCCCAGCCCCTTCAGCGAGCTGGAAAGTCGACTGCGAAGGATCTACCTCCTCACCTAGCTGGAAGGTCCGGTACGAAGGATTTACCAGAATCCTTCCATGCTCGCAATACGAGGGAGAGGCAACGAGACGGGCGGACCTGGTCCCCGCGACCTTTGTCACGGAAACACGGAGGAGAGTCTTCCGGCCTTTCTGGCCTCGAAGATATTCTTCGTTCAGACCGCGTAGAGAAGGCATCGGCTGCTCGCGAACGTGATGCGGACTCTGTTCGCACCAGCAAGGCAGAGAGCGAGACTCAAATCGGGACGTCAGATCGTCAGGGTAGCAAGGTGCTCGCTTCACAGATATGGACTCCTGGACTGGATATGGACGACAGTCAAGAGGACTCTCGAAGTCGGCAGAAACGCACCCAGTTCAAGGAGAGAGGATCGCTCATGTCCCGCCTGGGTCAAGATGCTGAAATCCCGAGCTATTCAAAGAAGTCTCGTATGTCTTCCGGACAGATGGTTACAAAGGAAAAGGCGAAGGCTCCAAAAGGCCCCAAAGCCGTTAAACAGGTGAACGTGGATGTCTTCATTCCAAGCGTTGTCAGCGTTGGCAACCTGGCAAGATTGCTCAATATCAACCTTGGTATGCCATCTCATAATTGTGTAATTTCTTGTCAGCTTATTTATTCCTGGAAGATACACTGCGCCGCAGGATGATTCGTGTCGGGATGGAATCCGAAGCCTCCCACGATCATAGTACGCGCATTTGACCCTGCAGTTTCAACGTGTCTTAATCTATCTGGCAGTGCTCACGTCCGATTATGCGTCGTTAATGGCATTGGAGTTCAACCGAAATCCAGTCATCAACGACGAGGCTGCTTTCGATATCTATACACCGTGAGTTGTAAGTTTACATCGTTCTTGCGAGTAGCTTCATAAGATATTTTCTAGGTCTTCCCATCCGGAGCCAGAGACGTTGCCGGAACGTCCCCCTGTAGTCACAATTATGGGTCACGTCGATCACGGCAAGACCACCTTGCTGGACACTCTACGGTCAACGTCAGTAGCGAAGGGCGAGGCAGGAGGGATTACGCAACATATTGGGGCTTTCTCCGTTCCTGTACCGGCTACCGGCAATAGCTCGGAACCAACCAGGACCATCACATTCTTGGACACCCCCGGCCATGCTGCGTTTTCTGCAATGCGAGCTCGAGGTGCCAGCGTGACGGACGTCGTAGCGCTTGTCGTCGCCGCCGACGATGGCATCATGCCACAGACTCGTGAAGTGCTCGACCTTGTGAAGAACTCTAAAGTCGGCCTCGTCGTAGCGATCAACAAGGTTGATAAGCCTGGCGTTGACATCGTGAGTTGTTTCCGTGTCTACAGCTGGCTGGTTCAATTTTGACGTTCGGGCACCATTCTCTTCAGACGAAGGTTGAGCATGCGCTACTCGCTGAGGGGGTGCAGCTAGAGACCTTCGGCGGCGACATACCCTCCGTTCCCGTTTCGGGTCTCACCGGCCAGGGTCTTGATCAACTAGTCGAGACTATCTCCGCCCTAGCAGAGATGCAAGACCTGCGCGCTGAGCGCGAAGGGATGATCCAAGGTTACGTCCTTGAGTCGAAGGTCACAAAGGGGCTCGGGTCAGTGTCGGCCAGTTATATGCATGAACCCAGCTAAACGGCGCCCTTAGACCGACTGGCACGGTCCTCGTCCTGCGAGGAAACCTCAAGCCCGGCCAGCACCTGATCTGCGGTACAACCTCCGCGAAGGTTCGCCTGCTCACTGATCCAAACGGCAAGGCCGTCAAGGCGGCGTATCCGGGAATGGCCGTGACTGTATCCGGATGGAAGGAGCTCCCAAACGCCGGCGACGAGGTCCTTACAGGGTCGGAGTCGGACATTAAGAAGGCGTTGGCGAATCGCATCCGCAAGGCTGAGATGGAGGCCAGCCTCGTCGATCTCGAAGCGATCAACGAGCAGCGCCGCACCGAGCGTGAGAGGCGCGAGGCGGAAGAGGAGGCGGATGAGACCAGCGTCAAGGCTCCCGCGCCGGCGCAGCCTGAGGGCCCGAAGGAGCTGCGCCTGGTTATCAAGGGTGATGTTAGCGGGAGCGTGGAGGCCGTCGTGAACGCGCTCGAAGTCATCGGGAACGACGTTGCGCGCACAAAGATCGTTGCGACTGGCGTCGGTGATGTGACCGAGTCGGATGTCATGCGCGCAAAAGCAGCCGAAGGTACGTAACCACCAGTATCCCTTTCCCGTGCCACGCAGACCTTTGCGTCTCTTCACCACTCCACCGCTAAATCGCGTTTTCTCGTCAGGTGTGGTCGTAGCGTTCTCGGTCAAGGTCCCGCGCCCGATCGAGAACGAGGCTGCGTCGCAGCACGTTCCCATCGTGTCGTCGTCCATCATTTACAAGCTTATGGACGCCGTCACCCAGAAGGTCGTCGAGCTCCTCCCGCCGATCATGGAGAAGCGCGTGACGGGCGAGGCTACGGTGCTTCAGCTGTTCGACATCGGCCTCAAGGGCAAGAAGACAACGCAGGTCGGTGGCTGCAGGGTGTCTAGTGGCGTCGTCGAAAAGAGCAAGCTCGCCCGCGTTATGCGCGATGGAAAATCTGTTTTTGAGGGTGAGTCGGGAGTTTCTCGTCTTCTCCGCTTCCTGCTGCCCGGTGTACGGATCCCAGCCGAGCGGAACTGCGCAGTAAATGCGTCCCTAAGATCCATGCATGCATGTCATATGAATGTTCTGACATGAGCGGCGGTTGTAGGTCGTCTCGATACCCTGAAACAGCACAAGAAGGACATGCTGGAGGTTGCCAGAGGCACAGAATGCGGCATGAACCTTGCTGGTTTCAATGACCTTCGCGTCGGGGACATTATTGAGATGTACGAGGAGGTCTCCTTGCCCGGCAAATTATAATATGTTCGCTATAGTTTTACTGTCCAGCCGCCTTAATTTGCTAGTGCTAGTTGCAGTTATAGATCGCCGATGCGTAGATCCATAGAAATCACTGTGTCATTTACCATGCATTATATACACACTGCTCCTCTATGCTCTACAAGAATGGCCCGCAAACCGTCTGTTGGCGCTATACACCGTTATGTAGGGTGTGCAGTGCTTCGACTAACACCACCGCTCATGTGCGCGCTTTGTTGACGTCGTCCAGAACAACGTCCTTAGCACCGACCGTCCCCGTCCGGCCGCCGACGCCGAAGGTGAAGTTAATATTGCCAAGGTCGCGGTCCGTCTTTTCGAGGAGCGTCCAGCTGCGGTTATCCTTTTTCCTAAGCTTCAGTTCCAACTAAGGTACAAACGTCAGTGACCAGACGTAAACGTCACTTTAAGCATGAAGCGGATGCCCGCTGTAGCGTCCGATCGCGTACCTTTGTGCCGTAAAACTTGAACGACGATTCGTCCGCATTGATGGGGCCCCAGAGCTGGAGGGTCTTGCGGAAGCGCTTCGAGTCTGGGAGGTAGAGGTCGATGAAGACCTATAGGGTGCATAGAATTTGGCTTTAGCACGCGCTGTCGCAGCTGGCAGGACCGGGCGCACCTCGGTCTCCTCTATTTTGACGATGCTCGTGCTCGGGTCGGCCTTCTTGGCGAAGACGGAGGCGTGGACCTCGGTCGGCGTCTGATAATGGTCGATGCGACACTGTGTGAACTCTTCCTGCTGCTAAGTTTGCAGGGAAGAACGTCAGCCAACCGTGCCAACAGAAGGGAGAGTACTAGCAGTCGACGCCCCACTGTCCAACGGGCAGGTCGGGTGCCGATGGGGATCTTGTTAACTCACCGTGGCCGCCTTTTTCTTGGGTACAAAGACGTGCCGGCCCGTCTTGCACCCCCGGATCTTGAGGAACTCGTCGAACTCCAAGACTCTCCGTTTACAGCATAGGTAGCCCTTTGGCGCGGTGAGGACGGCGTCCCGATGGATCGGGGGACGGAGAGGGACGTACCTTGCTGCCTTCGTGGAAAATAGGCTTTCAAAGCCGGGTTAGCGGACAGGAATGGCATTGGCGACGGTGGAATGATCGCGGGTGCGCTGCGAGGAGCTTAAGAGTGAGCCGGGTACTTACAGGCTTCGGGTGGTACGTGCACTCGCTCGCTTCCCCGCCCTCTTTTCTGTGCAGCTCGTCGCTCTCATACACAACGCTGCACCCATTGTGCCTGCACTTTGACCCCGCGGGGACAGTCGCCTCCAGGTCGTCCTCCTCTTCCTCGAATTTGGCTGGAACCACGGCCTCCGGTGGCGCTTTCGAGCCGAGTGTAGGTGTACTCGTACCCGAGGGAGCGGACGAGTACGTCTCGGAGCCGCCCACGGAGGAGGTCATCTTGAGATCCACTTGCGGCGCTGGCTTCGGAGGAGGAGCTTTAGGTGCTTCGTCCGTATGTTGGCCGAGAGTGCATCCCTGCCGGACATCGATCCCCAGTTAGTCTCCTAGTCGGGCCTGAACGCGCGCGCGGTGGCAGGTGCGACTCACCTTGATCTCCATAAACTCGTCGAAGTCGAGCACGGGCTTGTTCACGGCCTGGCAGCAGGACCAGGACTTGAGGCCTTCGTGGAAGACGGGCGCGCCAGGATGGTATGAGCAGCTCTCCGGGGCATTGTTCTCGGGGTCGTAGTCCTGGCCACACCCCTTGTGAGTACAACGAGCCATTGTTGCGTAGACACGAGTAGTCGCGCGTGGCCGCAGTGGCTGGAGACGGAGCAAGACGGTCGAGGAGAGAGACCGACCCTTGGAATGCGGGGACGTCGCGCGCGGCGGGCGGTGCAGAAGAGGCAATCGCGATCGAATCTACCAGAAATTCCGCACGCGCCTCCCGCACGTGAGTCGCGCGCACATTCAATCGCGTCGCGTCGCGCTCTCCACGCGCCGCCTCTTGCCCGACGCGCCCTCCGTGCCCCGACCACTCTGTCGGTCGATTTGCACGCAGGATGATCATACGTGTACCCTTATTCTTCGTTGCCCTTCGCCACCGCTCCATGGCGCTGCTCAGTCCGGTTAGTAGGGCGTAAATACTAACCGCGCTTAGCATACTAAATAACCAACATTTACTACAGCCGCTATCCCACTCGCGGCGTGCGGAATATGCGCATGACACCTCTGTGAGGTCAGGCGAGCCCAAAGGCCCCCTGCGCAGCCTGCCCGTAGCTTTCGTGCGTTTACCACGGGGGTCATGGGATGCTCTTGGTAACGCTAAGCATACATATATGAATGTGCGCACGACGTTAGACAGCCGTCAATGTTCTATCCTCCAGCATGTTCTAAAACTCCAACGAGGAACTACGAACCATCCGCCCTCGTGCCCGAGCATCCCCTAACGCAATTCTCACATTCACCGACAGATGACCGTCCTCTCTTCCTGTAAACAGCCCCAAATGGTCGGCGACCCGGGCGTGCTCCCTAGGAGCAGAGAAGGGCGGGAATGACAAACCTCGTTCATCCATGCTTGTAGAAAGTTTAAGGGTGTCGCAAACGTCATATAGCCCGCTCTCTATGGACCGCCGAGTTCGAGTCTGTGAAAGAAACTTGAAGGGAAATGCAGGTCGCCGGGTTCCCATGAGACATAGGGCAGAGTTCACGATACGCGTCCCCAAAGTGTGCGTAAAGTTTCGAAGTTATGCATCCCTCAGCGGACCGTCGGACCCAATTCAAAATTGGCTAGAGACGACGAGAGCACAGACGTAACTGCTGCCGCCGGGTCAGGCCCACGCGGTGCGCCTTGAGGCTGAACGGGGCGCTGGATATTCGCAAGCCGCGCGGGGGATCCCGAATTTTGGTCTGTCCTGTTCTAGATGTCGGTGTGCTGGAAGAGACGAGAAGAACTTCCCCGTTTCCATCTTCTACCGCCTGTGCATGGTCATGGCCGTATCCGCCACCCTTCCGTATCTCCACCGCTCTCGGGACGAGGGAAGGGGCCCCTCTATCTCGTGTCCTCATCGTGCCCGGCCTCTGAACGGGGACCCCGTCGGTCAGGAGCTTGTCCAACGGTCTCGACATCCCAGTCTCCCTATCGAGCGGCCTGGCCTGGTGGACGACAGCGTGAATTGCACCCGGCGGGGTTGAGGCTGGATGGAGGGCTGAGGGGGAGTATCCGACGTCGTTCTCCGTGGGGCTGATTCGTTCCTAGTCTCGGTTCCAGACGTTACGGGCTCTCTCCGCGCTCACAAATCCATCAGGGAACGCGACGTTGAGTAGCGATCAGGGATTTTCGCACGCAGGATTTGTGAGCGCCGGGGAGAGAGCCCTATAACGTCTGGTGTACTTCGGGCTCGGTTAAGGGTGCCGTGACTTCGGGTCACCCGGGTCACTATGCCGCGCCCTCCATCGTGACCCCCCAGTGACAGTGTGTGACGCACGCGCGCGCGTCGAGTCCACTGAGGCTGACCGCGACGTGCGCATCTGATACAGCCGTCTTCTCTCTGAGCTTCCCCGCATGAGTTCCGGAGACGACGACGCCGCTCTTTGGAGCGCGTTTGACAATGACTTCGACTACAACCCGGACATCGACTACGAAGATGATATCGACCGTGCCTTGTTCCCTCCAGCATCCGTCCCCGACTCATCGACTTCCTCTCCTCCCCTCCATCCATCCCCATCCACCGCGTTCTATTGCGGATACACCGAGTCATTGCAACGTAATCTTGGCCACGGTCCCCCGCTCCACGAACGCGTAGAAAATAATATTGTATTTATGAATGCACAGGGCCTTAATCTCAAGCTTTTTCTAACCGCCTTGTTCTGGGGTGATGCGGGCTGCGTCTCTAATCGCAAGATCCTCCACGAGCGGACCGCTTTCATCAAGTCTCCCGCTCTTCTGAGCATCCTGTCTTTGTGGTGGCAAAATCGTGCTACGGAGCAGCCCGATGGATCAGACCCGATGAAGGAGTTCGCGCTCAGCTGTGCGGCCGAAGTCCTTGACGGCGAGATGGAGCGTGTTACTGCAACAGTGTTCCGCCCCGCCAAAGATGCTCTATCGCAGGCCAACCTTACCGGAATCAACTTTCGTGGAATTGGGGAGTCCCTTCAAATGTCACCATCGGGTGCGCCCTATCTGTGGCGCCTCTTGATGTCCCTATCGCGCACCGACCGCCAACGTAAAGAGAATACAGTCAAAGATCCTTTTCACATACGTCCAATCACTGCCCTAACTTGGCCTTGTTCTGAATATATTTTCATCCAGACCATCCTTACAATGATTTCGATGCTCGCATACTCCCGCTCCCAACGGTCATGCAAATTAACCATTGGTTGGTCGGTCTACCTCAAAGCTTGTGGCCTCTCGGCTCGAGCTTTCGATGCTCTCCATGTGCTGGGGCTTGTCATGAGCTACAAGTGGACATGTGAGGCTTTCACTACAGTCGCGCGCACCGCCCGCGTCGATCATCAGCACGCCATTGCGGACTTTCCCCACTTCAGATCCCACGACAATCTCAATATCCCCATGCGTGTCTTCTCTCAGCGACTTCACAACATGAACCATTTCATCAATGCTACTGCCATAACCATATACATCCTCCCAAAGGATGCATCCCTGCCATCCGACATCGCTGAGAAGTCCAAAGCCGCATACCGCGCTGCCTTTCAGAAGCCTTTCAATCTCCTTGATGTTTACTCCATCAACGATGCAACAATGGGCCGTGTCGAGGCGCAGGCATGTTACCATATCCTCCGATTCCTACTCGAGTCACCGGCCTTCGCTTCGTATCCTCATCGGGATGATCCTCTCCTTGCACCACCGCCTCCTACTGACCTTCTTCCATGTGGCCCCGAACACGTTGTCCGGCAACACATCCTCAAGACGGTCGAGGTCGATGAAAGCACATACGAGGGGACAGATAAGCTTCTCAACACCATCATCCCCGAGCAGATGGGCTGGGGATCAGATGAAGCAAAAGTCAAAGTGGGTAAACTGGTGAAGATGCCTTGGGGCGGCGACCAGCTCTCAGTCGACCGGATGCGTGGAAACGCACATTACCGACATGACGATCCGAATTCGTTCGCGTGCCAGGAACATATCAAGCCTGTTTTCGGGTGGTTCCATGCTCTCATGGCCGTGGGGAACTCACTTCACATGCAGTACCTGGGAACGCACTCAGGCATGGGTCTTCGGAAGGCGTTCGAGACACTGGGTCGTAAAGGTCTGTTAAAGGCGGAGACCAAGGGCGTCTTCTTCCATAACCTCGATGAAGCGCTCTGGCATATCGGGGAGGCGAACTTCCTCGTACTTTGGGAGACTGTAGCCGGTGTGAAGGACTATTCCGAGCTTATCAAGTACACGCCCCAACAGCTTGTGGATGTCCTTGATACGATATTCGAGAAACATGTCTCCCAACACGGACAAAACGAGATGGACCTTCGCAGCAATGCCACCCGGGACGACCTTCAGCATCAAATGGCAATGTTCTCATACGACTTGCTCTCCTATTTCGATCTCCGTGAAGCCATGCGAATTGGAGATGTGGGCCGGATGGAGGACCTGTTACCCACACTGCTATTCCGATTTATGGGCGGCTCCAACCATAAGTATGCGACTGAGATCCTGGAGCTCCTGCACAAACTTCACCACGAGTGGCCCGAGGAGTTGCGGTACGTTGCTCAGAAAAACCCAGATGTGATTGCTAAAATCACTGTAGGTCACATATTTGGAAGCACTGCTGGCTTGTGAACTTCACAGGTAAACGCGATGGCTTTGTTGCAGTCGACATGGCACAAGAGCACAATGTTAAAGACATTAAGGTATTGTTGCAGTTATCATACGAAAATATTCATCCGCACTGATACCGCTTCTGAACAGGTTACATGGCGGTCGTTCGGCCCTGGAGCCACATTCCCATATATTCAGAAGATATCGCCAGCCATCCCTGTCCTGCGCGCGGTCAAGGAGTCTTTCACCAAGCAGTTCCCAGCAGCAGCAAGCCGAGGAAAACGACATGGTACACCATCGAAGGACCAGGATGTTGCAAAGCTCGTGGCTATGTACCAAGAAGCCCACACACATGCACACGTACCAGGCCGTGACACTAGTCGGATCCTCGCAGACTCAAACCGGGTACTGGACTACGTTTCCCTAGGCACAGGGAGGCTCGCAATGGAGACCAAGTTTGAGACATGGTGGGACGACCGTTCATACGAGCGAGCAACTACAGAAATAGATAGTGTAATGGAAGGCTAGTATGGTCGAAATCTGGTGAGCGAGCAACTGGGAGCCACGCCGCGTGTGGATTCGCGCAGATGGCTTGCACGAACAGGAGTTTGATTGGGCATTGGAAGATGCGGTACCTGGAGGATAGGGAAGTGGGTACTGAGGGCGTGCGGTATGATATGAAATGACTCACTATTTGCCAACCACTGGCAGTAGGTGCAGAAAGCCCGAACATGCCAAGAGAACCGTGAGCAGCCTGGCTCGGACGAGGTCGAGTTGGTGTCTCGCCCCCAGGCGCGACATACTCGGGGCTCCAAGAAAGAGGGGTAGATGAAATAGAACTTGAAGGGGTCATAGGATTGTACGAAGAGCCGGGCACAGCCTGAGGTCGCGACGGCGTGCAAAGCGTCCGGGTCGACTCGGAAGTGTGAGCAAAAGAGTGCAGAGAAGGCTGGGGATTGTCGAAACTGAGACCCAAATCCATGGACATCATGCAAGACTGGACAGGTGGAGACATAAGAGACGATGGATGTAGAGCGGTTGCCGCGAGAGAAGAGTCAACGGTGCGTCTGAACACAGGTCGAGGTTTGGGTGGTGGTCGTGCTGGAGTTGCCGCTTTGGGCGCCAATGCTGGGTCCTGAGCTGAACTTACGGCAGGCGGCGTGCTCGCATTCTCCTTGTCCGCGCACGTCCGTTTCCCTCCTCCCACACCCAGATCCTCACCCTTGCGTTTCCATCCCTGGGACGATTGTGCCACCCCCTTCCCCTTGGCCAGCGTCGCCGCTCTCTTCTCCTCGCGCTGTCGCTTCTTCTCCGCGGCTTCCTGTTTTCTTCGTGCAGTCTCATGCTCGCACAGGACTCGATCGCGCTCATGTTGTCTCTGGACTTCGGCCCGCCGCTCCTCTTCCTCCCTCCGATTCTCTGCCTGTGCTCTCGCTGCCTCAGCTTCCTGGTCATGCTTCACCCTTTGGGCCTGCAGTTCCTCAAGCGCGACCCCCTTATCGACCAGCTCCATAATGCCAAGGATCTCGGACCCATGGCGATCTGCGAATAGCCACTTGGCCTTCCGGAGGTCTTCGACTGTCGTGTACGTCGTCCGCGCGGCGAGTGTAGCAAGGAGGGTATCAGGGAGGATCCCGGATGGGCCAAATGGCTGTCGGCTGTATCGGGCTACCCAGGTACGTTGTTGCCATGCCTGCAAGAGCTTCTTTATGGCAGCTTCCTGTTTCTTCTCGCGCGTTGGCTATAAGAAGGCGCGCCAGTTCTCCACAGCGAACTGATCAACTAACGGGGTAGCACCCGTAGTAGAAGGTTCTGCCACGTCACCCTCAGAAGCCATGGCGTTGGATGGGGAGACAAGTGATGCATCGGGGGGAGGTGAGATGGGGGGTGCAGACTGGATGAGAGGTGGGGATGGCATTGGGCCTGGTGGAGGTACATTCGTCTGGCGTGAACAATTATCGCAACACTCGCCTGTGGGAGCTGACGGACGAGCATCAGCTTCTCTTCCCACACGGATCCGGAAAATCATCCTACCTGCTCATCCCGGGGGGTTATCAAAGTACTTATCTGCAGCATCGCGTCTACACTGTCCCTCCGGAATGACAATGTATTTTCGGAACCCCGCTTCGATCTTCTTCACGTACTCGATCGGATCGCCCTCTTTGCGAGTCCTTTTGCCCTTCTCGGCGAATACAGATGGCTGAACGAGCAGGATAGCACGCGCCTTGATATCTGGACGATGCCCCGCACGGCTGGCACGTTGCGTCCAGATTGAGAGAGTGTCTGGCACCTGGTACTGAATGATATCTGCAATGTCTGGTATGTCACATCCCTATTTATGCATTTCAATACTAATACATGGCCAATGTTACTGTTTCACTTACCATCCCTGCTGCTTCTGTTGAGAATAGGACATCCACTTTACCTGCTCGAAAGTCTTGGAGAACAAGCTTCTTCGCAAGCTCGGTTCGGCGCGCATTGTACGTCTTCACTCAGCTTTCGAATCTTTTCGGTAGCTTACTGAGGAGCCAATGGCGTGCTTTCATTGAATCCAGGATGTCGTTGAAGAAGACCATGCCCCTCGGGAGACTTTGAACCTCATCGGGATGCTCGGGGACTAGCAGGCTGAGGGACTCGATCATCGGCTTGCCGGCGGGCATGCGGCGGACTTCCCAGTAGATGTTTGGGCAGTCGTTTCCGAGATTGAGAAAGAAGCAGCTTGTTGGATCAATCTGAAGACTCTTCTGAATATGTTCGAGGACCAGGGGTGGCATGGTGGCTGATGTTGCGTGCACCGCAACTCGAGTCGGGAGGAGCGCCCGTAACGTTGAAAGTTCTGAATATTCTGGGCAAAAGTCTCCGCCCCACTGATGAATACAGTGTGCTTCATCAACCACTAACCCAAGAATCTTCCTATTGAATGAAGCCTGGCTAAACAGAGCCCGCACTGGACTCTTCTTGCCTATGAGGAGCTTCGGCCCGACGACGACAACTGCATATGCTCCTCGCCCGATCTCCTGTTAAGAAGTGTGAGCAAAATAACAATTATTCTAGGTGTGTTGGACCTGCCTTCAAAATTTGAGGAGTGTTAGTCTCGCCGTTCAGTGCGATGGCCTTGAGATTCATCTGGCGAAATCGATCTGCCTGCACCACAAGTTCTTAGCACACGCTTGAGCACTTCACACGGGAAAATATAATACTTGATCCATTTCGAGCGCATTAAGCGGAGATACAATAACAACTATTTTCCCTTCCGATCCCGGCGCAAAGAGAGGAAGCACAAACGAGAGTGTTTTTCCCCAGCCCGTCCCCGCAATGCTAACTGCATCCAGCCCCAGAAGCATACACTCGGCAAGGTCCAGCTGCTGCTCCTTCGGTATGAACCCAGCACGGTCTTGACACGCTGTGGACATTGCCTTCCGGACGTTTTTATGGTTGTATTGGCAAGTGTCTCTTGCTCGGGTGCGCTCATCGGAGAGTAGGCTGTAGGACTGGTGGCGGACTTTGTGGTGGCGGAGGGTAGTAGGACTTGGTAAAGAATGTGTGGTAGTCTGTGAAGATGCCAGAGACATTATAGAAGAAATAAGGTATGGACTCAGACCATAGTTAGAGAGTGTTAAAGGTATCGAGGTCGCGGAGAGATGGTAGCCGAGGTCGATTCGCTGCGCCCTCTCTCTCGCGCGCGCGCTGTCACTCCGGTGTCACGGTGACTCCATGAGCTGAGTAATCAGTGACTGGAGTGACCAATGTCACGGCACCCTTAGCCGAGCACGAAATGCACCAGACGTTTTGGCGCAGGTCGGGGGCGCCAAAACGGATGGGGACGAGACTAATTCGTTCCTTGGTTCTCCTGGCAGACGGCAATGAGCCTATTGGACACGTCACGGCCCAGCCCGCTCGCCTTCAGGCCCCGGGGAGAATGCAGGCCAGTCTGAGGCCGCCATTCTTTGGGATCCGGTTGACAAGCTCTCCGACGTCGGCACGCGAGCCCTCCATTCTGGTTGGCAGTCCTTCCCGGATCGTCGATTGATATATCGCGCTGCGAGGCCGCAAAAATTAGCATCCGGCACAACTCCGCGAGGCTTCGGCTCCGCGCTCATCATCGATCACCAGGCGGGAACGTGGACCGCCCATTTAGACAACGACGGCTCCCCGGGATCGTCGACGTTGTCGGCCACAGACTCGGAGTCGGAGACGGAAGACAACAACCTCGGAGACGGAACAGCCAGGGTAGAACGATCGGAGAGCTTGGCAAGTGCATTGCTCCGTTGCCCCCATACACCCGTTCCGATGCCTCAGGAGATCCAAGAATCTGCAGGCACCCCATGACAGTTGCAGCCGGAGAAATTACCCAAGTAAGTCTCAACATCCACGGTCAGCAGTTGTGTTACTCGACTTACTGTTGAGGCCGTGGCTCCCCCAGTCTCACATGTACAGCTAGAAGCATGAGCGGCGACGGGGCGCACTGCCCACCTTCTGAATTGTTTTGCGGCCAATCCCACTATGGCAGTACTTCTTCCTCCACCGGAGCAATGTTCGAGGCCGTAAACATCTCCAGATCCAGCGCGGGACGCACCCTAGGACACACAAGGCAGCAGTGAGCCATCGACGATGGAACACCCACCTAGACCCCACTGACGCCATCTCCCATATCCTTCTCAAGGTCCTCGATCGGGTGCCTGCCGATCCTCCACGACGTAGGGCGCCCCGCTGCCTTTGCCCAGCTGGACATTCCGAGCCACAGGGCGTGGTCGTCGCTGAGCTGGGCGTACGACATCCAGGGCATCACATCTGCGTCGCACTGCAGAATTGTCCCGTTATAGCTCGCAGAATCGTCTCGTTGTGGAATTGTGGCTACCTCAATGATAGAACAGGACCAAGGGTCTTCGGGACTTGCTTTTCACCGTATCGGTGAGTGTCATGACAGCCACATATGCGAGCTCACGTACCAAAATGCCCTAGCTTCTCCGGTTTCTACTACTCCCGCAGCGGAACAAAGGTGGAAACTTGGAAAGACGCACAGCCCGTGCCCGACCAAGACGTGTGGATGCCAGTGGAGTACGTAAGTGCAACTGCAACTGCAACGCTGGCAGTAAATTGAAAAGCTCACGATAGACCATGAAGGCGTCAACATTCGGGACAGGCAAGAAGCTTCCCTAAACGTATACACCGAGCACCAACCGCAGTCCTACCTGCGCGGAGCTGTGGAGCGCAGGGAAGGACGAACGCTGCTCGATCGGTCGAAGGGGTACACTTGAGGACGACAGAAGAGGTCGAGTTGCAAGCTTCGCGAGGGAGGGCGTCGTTCAAGCAGTTCCAGGGCCCAGCGGCTCGGCCGTCTCTGGTGAACTTAGGCTGTCACTCCCCGAAGCGCGTAACTGTGACCGCGCGTCGACGCTCACGTAGTTCGTACGTAGTTCGAACAGCTGCCTCCTCGTTGTGCCGTATCTTCACTCTCTCCCGAATTCAGGCACTTCTTTCGTCCTTGCGGTCCTTCATGGGTGAGAACGGTGAACTTTCGCTGTCGGGAAAATCACGCCACCGCAGCGTGCCCCACCCTTGTGGCCCCATGCCATTGCCAAGAGACCCTTTCAGCTTTCAGCGTCGATCCTCGCTTAACGCCACATGTTGGTTTGTTCTGTAGGAAAGGGTACAAGAGGGTGCAAGTCATGGTCCCCATGCCGCTGTCATGTTGGACTTATTGCTTGTGGGCGCGGGGATGAGTCTAATGTACCAGGTTGGCATCCGGGCAGCCTTTCCGAGGCAGCCGTAGGGCGTGTCGGTTCCCGTGGCCCCTTGCATCCTGATCAGATGTCGCACAACCTCACTCAGGCGCTGAAGCCCGCACTATCTGCAGGTCTGAATAGGGCTGAACGCTAGAACTGGGGTTGACGCGGCCGCATGCCAGCCCATCTCAGCTTTTTAACTTCTATCTACGTACATGCATGATACGCTTGTTGCCCGGCGCGGGGCGCCCGCAGGGAATATAGCCTCGGACGACGGACACTATGATAGTCCCGGGCCAAACGCCTCCCACGCGAGAAAGCCGACACCCCATGGCCCCACACGCCCCAGGGTGCGCAGGACCGCGTTCAACCGCCGGCGCATCCGCGAAGCAGAGAGGTCGTGCGGAACATGCGCGGGGTTCGCAAAGAACGAGCGCACGCCGTCCTCTCGGGCCTTGTGCAGGACGATGCCCGCGATCGAGTGCTGCTTGCCTGGGGGTGCGAGCCGATCGTGGTGGACCGCCTTGCGCATGGCGTCCCAGGGTCGGCTCGCCATCTCATACGCGAGTCCCGCGACGGCACCGCCCGCGACCAGCGTGGTAGCGTGCACGACGCGCGGAGTGTGCTTCCGAACGGAGCGGAATCGTGTGGCAGACTCGGGACTAAACGCGTCTGTAGGGGTGCGGTCGAGCAGGGCATGGGACATGGACTTGGTCTGGTTGGCGCACCGGCGCGTCACGTCGAATATGGCAAAGAAGACGGCGAAGCCTGAGTGCGCGTAGAGGAGCTTCTGTTTAGAACTCGCGACACACGACATGACCACGGAAGACGCAAGGGGAGAGTACGTACCGCAGATATCTTTCGCACAGCCCCAACCCCAGCCCTCCCAGCCACGGCCGGCCATCTCGCCAACTTCTCGCATCCAGTCGCGCACCTGGCGCGCCTCCCGCAACTGCTCAGAGGGGGCCATTGGGGTCGTGGGTTCCGTCTTGAGGAAGACCTCCTTCCATGCGTCGCTCCAGCCGGTTGCAGGGGACGTGCCTTCAAGGGCGAAACGCATATTCTCAGCAGGGGCGGCAAGAAGTGCTTGCGCGCCCCCTGCACAGGCTCCCGAGACTGCGGCGAGGGTGGTCGGGTGGGAGGCGAGGTGGGGCTCGAGGCGGCTGGACACCTCGGAATATGTAGACCAAAGGACAATGCCGAGAAGGCCGTTCGCGAGCATTGGCGGCACGAAGTGCTTGGGAATTACTGACCACTGACGATCAGTTGTGGTGAGCATGGGGCCCGTCGGAATCGGAGTAAATTCGAAGGCGGACGTACGCCATGTTCTTTCACGAGCCATGAGATGTACTGGGGTGAGAGGGATTGGCCATGGCTATCTGCAAGTCCACGCAAGGAATGCCATCCAGAAACTGCAGCATGGTTGTTCACCCAAAGGCATATGCAGGGTAACAAGACTAGGCGCACCTTTGGAGGGCCGGAAGAGCCTGACAGGTCTGGAGAAGTACAAAGCCAAGCTACGTGTTGCGGTGCGCGCGAGAGCCGCGTAGAAAGAGTTGGTCTGTTGCTGTTGCTGTTGTTGCGAGCCGTCCTCATTCTTGGCCGACATGCAAGGGCGGTGACATGAATCGCTGCGACGTCGGTGCGGAGAACGACCTCAGACATAGTGATACTGCCGACGTTGCGCTTCGGCAGCATTCTGGCGCCTACAGCCACGCGCTGTTCAGTGACCAAACGTGTGACTATGTGACGCTTCTCTGTTTTGAAGTCTCGCGATCGACCACCATCCCAAGTTGTTCTTTTCCGGCGAACAGCCTCGCTTGCGACAACCTCGGTATAGGTATGGCATCGTGCAGCCAACCAAACGGTACCTTTTGCTTGTACCACCCCAGAATGCCTGACAGTGATGAGATCCCTGTGTTAGCCGACAAATCAGCCCTTCCAAGGGTACAAGCAGCCACGGCGGACGACTTCCGAGTGCCTCGTTTCGAAAGGAGCCCTTGATCGACTTCTGGTAATACGTCCCACAGCTTCTCGTTCGAGAACCGTATTTTACATCATACTAACTGCTGCGATTTCAGATTAGTGCTCCTCGATTGGGTATCAACGCGCGATTGTCGCGTCCGAGAAGATACCAGTACCGGCGCGCTTCGCGTCCGTGATTTGAACATTTGAGCTTTCGCAGCCCATAATTTTCCGAACAGGATGAATTGGCGCTGATTCGAATGGGGCAGAAGTCTATGAGGTTAGAGACACACATGTTGCGCTAGTACTAACATAGCGTGTCCAGTTTCGCGACTCGTGATCTTCGACCTAGTTCACGTGTAACGTTTCTCACATACCCGAAGGGAAGCATCCTGAATCTTTGGAAAGCCGGGATGCCTAGAACGTGGAGCCAGCCACGAGGACATCCATTCCGGCGACCCGCCCATGACTCTACCAACCACTCCGACATGGCCGGCTTACATTCCAATACACTAGTACTTATGAAATAATTTTGGATCCAAGGGTGCTGGTCTCGTAAGTTCTCAGCATTATCCGTCCCTCTTATCCCCTCAAGTGCTGATATATGACAGAAATGTAGTAACAAAGAAGCTAACCGTCAAGAATGAGTGACCCGCTGATTATTTCCGCTGCGGAGACTAACCAGTTAGTCCGGTCTAGAATTAATTAAAGGCCTTTATCTCTGCTTCTGCCCGAACGTTGACAGTTTCGCGATCGTCGCAATGCCGGCAGGGGCAGTGCCTCGCGCTTTCAGTTCTCAAGTCTTCGGGAGACGTAATATGTATGGCCCTTCGGCGCCGTAGCCTGACGTCGGGTATAATTAAGTCTACCGCTTCCATTTACGATCCTCAAAAAAGCCTTAAACCCGCCGGGGCAAAGAATGTGCTGCTTACTCAGATAGACTGATTGAGGGTATTCTTCCAAAATATAATGCGGTCATGTCGGGTCGGAATACTTTCCGGGGCATGCGAGCGAGTTTCGGGAGGAGGCACGAGGCTCACAGATGTACCCCAAAAGACTCACCGGCGGCCTCCACTGCGCAGATGCACGGAGGGACATCTGGGTTCGCTCTTCATGCGTGTCAAATACAGCTCCGGGCGTTGGTTGGTTATCATAATGTCTCCCAACGTGAAGGCCAAGTAAGTTCGGACGGGTGCATTGCGGTTTTCTCATTGGTCCGGAGACGGCCGTGCGTGGAGTCGAAGAGCGCTTATGCTTGACAGCGCATTGAATCCGAGATCTGTGCCTTGGTTTTGCCCTTAACCAGGCTAGACAGTAGACTGGAGCTCCAGTCCACATCCTTGCCAACTGGTCCTCCTCCTCCACATTCCGAGGATGCTTCCTGTCTCTTCGCTCGGTAGATCACTCTCCAGGCTTCACCTTTGTTTGCCATACTCTCGCGTATATTGCCGGCAGCTCAGCACTCAGGTGACACAACTGGGCCCCAATTTTACGTTCTATCCGAATTTCTTCACCGTAGACGAGCAATGCGTTCTGTTGAGGGCTTCTTTGAAAAAGCTCGACGGCATGGAAAGCGGGAAATTCCGGCGCAGGAGGAGAGAATTTCTTCGAAACTCTCCTTCACAACCATCCGCGAACCGGGTGCAAGCGTTATTCCTACCAGACGAATTTTACGACTTCCAAGAGGCATGTCACCCTCTTTACGGACCTCTTCTGATTTTTATGACTCACGCATGTGCTTTAGGGCCATTTTGATGGCGTCATTAAACAGTACCGTGAGACGCACGTCACCTCGTGGCCGAAGGATATCCTGGAAGTTGTTCCGCTGTTAGAAAGACTCAAGACCGTTCATCCTCTGCAAGAAACGCAAACGCATATCATTCACTTAGCGTCCGACGGCGTCATCCTCGTAAGCATTCGTCTTCCTTTACGACAACATAGGCGTTAACCTACTATCATATCCAGCCGCATGTCGATAATGTGGGGGCCAGCGGGTACGTCTGCTGACTCCATTCGCGCTGCGCACCTCTAATTTTACCCTTAGCACTTGGATCCTTGGCGTATCGTTAGGCGACGAGCGCATTTTGCGTCTGGAGTCTTCCAGGTCTCCGCAGGAACACTATGAGCTCCCGTTACCCTCTGGCAGCGTGTACATTCAAAGGCGCGGGGTCCTCCTCCTTGACGCTGTCGGAGGCAAAACTGATGTTACCACAGAGACTCTATCCGGTACAATTACAAGCATTCTATTTTACACCCCGACCGTGCACAGCACCGTCCTCGCGGACAACGGCTGAGCATCATGTTACGAGTAAGTTTCCCCCCTTTCTAACAACGGCGACAAGGAGTTCTACGTTATTTACTGCTCACCAGGACCGCCTCACATCGAAGACTACGCCGAAGGCTATGTAGTTGAACTCTTCGCACCTTGTACTCGATCGTAATACGGATTGGATTAATCCGGCAATTGCCCCGCTCAAGAGAAAAACGGAGTAATAGATCGCACGCAAAGGTGCACGGTCGTCGGCATCAGATCGTAGGCTGCTTGTAACTTTGCATGCAGCCCCACGTGGTAACGTTCTTTCGGGTATCTAAGGAAGCACCGAGGAATAGGAAAATCGGCCGACAAGCTGGTTAGCGGACGGAAAAACAGTCGTTGCGCGTAGGACTCACGGCGTGCGGATTATGCCCTGTACAGTCTGCCATACCTCCTCATGGTCGACGGTAAAGCAGTCCAGCACCCCTTCGATCGTCTTTGGGATGCTCGAAAAGTAGCCTGAGGTTCTCAATGAAGCACATAGGGGACAGAAGCACCGAGGCTGGCTGCGCCTACCTGCAGTGCCGGATTTGCGAGCCGCGCGCCGCGCAGAGCTGTGGCCACGGCCGCATTCAGGTGACAAGGTTCGACAGCGGGAACAGAAGACGGACCTTGCTTCTACATGTGTGATCTGAGAAGCCCTGGCTGGGGCGGAGGGTCTAATTGAAACCGTCGACACCTTGATGCCTAATGGATCGAGTTCCTGACCTAGGAAGTGCGCGGCTGAGAGAAGCGTGTCCTTATGAAGAGATTGCAGAGAAGGCGACCACGGTTGATGACCGGCTATGTCCATTGGCAAGGGCCCGATAACATGAATGAACAGGCTCCGCGCATATAGGATGCGACCCTGATAACTTACAACTGAATAGCACGACTACGCGTCCGGACGCGGCCGCGAGCGCGCCGACGTAGTCTTGAACGATTGATATGGGCTCCACGAGGTGCGACCGAAGAACTTCATACCATGCCGAGACGTTTAAATCCAAGCCCGCCTTGCCGCTCTGCAACGGCTTGGAGGCTTCGCGTGTGGAGCCCGAAGCACGGGTATACCGGTTCAGCGGACAAATTGATTATGGCCGTGAGATGCGAGCGCACACGTCCAAATCGGTCAGCCGCCGAGGATTGCGCGGACAGGACGATTTCCACGTACAGGTGCAGGTCCGTGAGGAGACGACAAGAAGCGCGACCAGGTGCAGGTTGTGCGCAACGCAGTAGGCGTCGACGGTCTCGACTGCACGCGCCCTCTGCCGGTCTGAGTTCACGTCGAGCACGATAGGTGCGACCAAACCCCAAGGAGAGTGGCCAGATCGCTTTATCCTCTGGTGCCATTCTTGGATGAGCTGCCAGACGCGGTGAGCGACGGTAGGACGAGGGGGAAACAGACAGAACCCCTTCTCTCACCGAAGACACGTTCGAAGCGTCCGCGTCTGAGGAAGCCTGTGCTTGAGGCTTATCCGGACAAAGAGCGAAGACGGTGTACCCCTGCTGTGAGAAGCTGAGGGCTATATGCCTGCCTAGAGCTGGGAAGCGAGGGGTTGCCCGCCCAGGAAACGGCAATGGTCAGCTTGCCACATTGTATACTCGCGATCGTCTCCTATCGGACTGCATACCGTCATCTCCGCCTACCACTACAACGGCGCTGCTGCCCGGATCCCGGACCTCACACGCAGGCAGGCACAAAAACTGGCATAGCCGTTCGTGCGCCGCGTCCGAGACGTGTCCCACCAATGAGAGTGCTCCGAGGACCAGTCGGAGGGAGATGCACAAGGCCAGATTCAAGTATGGGAGCTGCGCGATGCCGTTCGCGATGTCTCCGATGTGGGCGTGTCCGCGAACGACGTCAGAAAGCAGGCGCGCCAGGATTTGGTCAGGGCGTGCCGGGAGAGGGGGCGCTCGCGCGTCCGCCATCTTTAGCGAGTCTCTGGCGTTGGGTGCACGCTGGAGGTGAGTCGGAGAAAAAATGGGGTGCCAGGGAGACCGGGATAATGGCTCTGAGGACCTGGCGAGCAGCATGTTTCATATCCCGCGCGCGAACCCTTCGGATGGGCGCTTATATGGCGCTCCTATCTGGCCGGCATATGCACTGGCATGCGCGGCAAGTTCTCCGCGAGGCTCAGGCTCGAACGCAAGGCGTTCCGTCTTTCGCTCGTGCGAGTAGACGTCGACGTCTGGACATGGCTTTGCGGCCCGAGCCTCGGAGCACAGGCAATCGGGGAGTCGGATATGAGCAGACTTTAGATCATTGATCTGGGAAGTGGAAGGCAAGAAGCGGGCCACTCAGCTCCCCCGCCCGGCCAGGAGTCCTGAGATCCTGCCCTGAATTCGTCGACATCACAACATCCTCTGGCCTGTCTGGATCATTCTCGGGGTCGAGACGCGTCGTCGTATGCGTGATCCTCGCTTGCACCCTAGAAAACGTCCCACAGAACGTCTCACAGAATATCCTCTCAGGAAAAGTGACTCCGCGGGTGAAATGGGGTGCAAAGTTCGGGCAGATGCATTCGGAACCGCTCTATAGATGATACATTGAGTTCCCATCCGTGAATATAACACATCTAGTAAATAGTGTACGAGTCCATGGTATATGTCTAGGATAGGATGAAAAACAACTAGGGTATCCGAGCGCAATGATACAGTCTAGGGGTCCGGAGTCCATGCAGGAGTCCAAGGAGAAAGAGTACTTTTGAATGTCATGGAGGCAGCGTGGACCGTCCGCCAAGGCATGTGCAGGTCTATCCAGATTTTGAGATGCTGTTCACACTGGACAAACTAGACGTAATGAGCCCTCGTGCAAAAACGTGGATCATAATAGAAGTACACGCACGGCAGCTTCACGGGGTTGGGGCTTCCGTCGTCAAGCTTTATAACGACATAGCGAAGACCCTGGGCGTAGCGTGAACATCCGAGGCGTTGGCGTGTGAAAGAGCAACGCGCTCACCTCGATGGTCTCGGTGTTCTGAACAGTGCCGGTGCGAGTCTTGCCACACTCGAGGAAGAACACGCGCGTCCCGATCTAGGAGGGTGGGGGTTAGACAAAGGGTGGGTGTGGACGCAATCGTGACTACCTACAGGAAATGGGTCCATCAGCGTCACACAGAGTGAAACAACGGGTGGTGGGGAGCGACGTACCTACAAACATCTTGGCCTTCTTTATACTCTGTGTGGCTGAGGGGAGCTAGGGTAGGATGCGGGGCCTGGAGTAGCTGGATGACCAGTTTTTGTAAGAGGAGCCGGCGTCCACTTCATATTCTCGAGGGGGTGCGTTGTAAAGGGGAGACCGTATATTTGGTGGATGAGTTACCTGAACGGGCGGTTTATACCATAGCTATGTGCGAAAGGACTGGGGGTCCAGAAGGCTGCCGGAAGTGAGCGCATAGATGATCTCGGGAACCCAGATGAAGGGGGAGGGGTGCGCTTAAGTCGGGAAAAGGAAGTCCAGAGCAGAGAGGGCGAAGGTGTTTTTGCTTCGCGGGATGGATAGAGACCGGTGTAAGGGGGCAAAAAGACGCGATCAAGAGCATTTGGTTTGCCTGGAGCGCATCACACGCGGTGTGGACACGACCACCGGCTCGCCCAGAGGTAATGCTACTTACCTGACGGTAAGGTGATGATAAAGCTTAGCGGTGCATGGCACCTGGGCCAGGTCAGGGAATTTGTTCCCATCCGGCTTGGGGGTGGGAGTGCTATTGAACCACTCGACAGCGAGAAAGTCTCCTGGAAAACCCGTTGGCCTAGACCGACACTGAATAGACGAGAAAGGAGAGATCAGTTGAGCCAAAGCCAAATGCGAATGAGATTGGCTGGAAGGGGGGGCCCCCAGGCGAGTTACTCGCGAGTGACACAAGGAGGTAGGCTCGACCGACCGAACACAGCGCGCATCACTGCATGCAGCATTACGTAAAGCACGCGACGCCGGTTTCCGAATCCGAGTGCGGAGTCGAAGCCAAGGTTCCCTTAGCCCGCCGCGATGCCTGTCCAGTCCTCGTCCTCTCGATCCGCCGCCGCGTCCACTGCGCGCACAGACATGTCGGTCATCCTCGTAACCGGTTCTTACGACCACGAAATCCGCTTTTGGGAAGCCTGGAGCGGTATATGTTCCAGGACGATACCCAGGGCTGCAGAATCTGGTGTGAGGCACCCGTTCCCCATGTGCATCCCCAACATCCCGTTCACATCCCTACTGCATCGCGCCCTACCAGCAAGTCAATCGTTTAGCGATATCCCCTGAGTACGCTGCCCTACTGGTCGTGCTTTTTTCGCGCGCTCCTTACATGATCCTCCCTTTGGGCCCTAGCAAACGACTCCTCGCCGCGGCCATACACAAAAAAGCGTACATTTATGAGATCGCCACTGCGCCCTCTGCGGGACCGGTGCGTTAAACTGTCCAATTAAAAACACATTGTCTGTTCATTTCCCGGGTATACATATTTGCAGGTCGCGATTTTTGAAGGCCACAACGGAAATATCACAGCCGTGTGCTTTCACAGCGAAGGCAAGTGGTTGGTGACCGGCAGTGAGGATGGGACGATCAAAATATGGGATCTCCGGTACGTTCCCGTTCTCGCCCTGCCGTTCTGATGACCCACCGTTCGAGGGGTGTTCCGATACAGAAGTAGTAGCCATCTCCATCGCAATTATGACAACGAGGCTCCCGGTATGATGATTTTTCAGTGTCATCCGCCGACCATCCTCCGACGACCGCTGATGCTCTTGCGGAATGAAGTGAACGACGTAGTGGTGCACCCGAATCAGGGTGAACTCATTTCGTGCGACCAAGCAGGACGAATCAAGCAGTGGGACCTGTCGGAGAACATCTGCACCCACGAACTGGTGCGTCTGTCTCAAACCTGTCGATCCTCGTGATGTTCATTCGACGAGAGTCCAGACACCCGGAGGAGATACTCCGATGCGTTCTATCAGCCTCGCTTCTGACGGGTCCTGCCTCGTCGCGGGCAGCGTGAAGGTAGGGCGCGAGGGGGGCGCGCTCGTGCACAATGGCATCGATATGCTGATTGATATTGGCGCAGGGCAAGTGCTATGTATGGAAGATCAACGACGAACGATCCGATCTTCCAAGATTCCAGGCTGTGACTATGTTCCAAGCCCACACCAAGTACCTCACGCGGCTGCTTTTGAGCCCTGATGTCAAGTACGTGTCGTTTGGGCTTCTAGCTCAGCCAGCTCCGATGACGACGGCTTTGCCAGGTACCTCGCGACATGCTCTGCTGATCACACCGTCAAGATCTGGTCGATATCGCCTAATTACGAATTTAAGCTCGAGAAGACGATGCAAGGGCATCAACGTTGGGTCTGGGATTGCGCATTTAGCGCCGATTCGGCGTATTTAGTGACAGGTGCGTCGTAGTGCACTGAAACATACGAGCTCTGTCCCTCACATTTGTACGTACAGCGTCCTCGGACCACACCGCTCGGCTGTGGGACATGTCAACGGGGGAGACAGTACGACAATACAACGGACATCAGAAAGGTTCGGGAGTTGTACGGTCGCGAGTTGACTTTCGCTGACACTTGTTCTCACCAGCGGCAGTGTGTTGTGCGCTGCACGATGGGGCAGGCTAGTTTTGCACCCCGTTCTCCTCGTGTCTCGAACATGCAGGGAATTTACGCTGTGGTGGACGGGCCCTTTGTACGAGTATTCTGCTGCGAAGGCAAAAACCACCTAATCTGGCAGAGGTTCTTAACTGCGGTTCTCAGGCAGAGGGAGTCTTTCAAGCCAGTCTTCGAGAACGATCTACGGTACGTCACAGTAGACTAGCCTTGGGACTTCCTCGCCAATGCGCCTCAGCACGAGTTCTTCTAGGCCTGGCTCCGGTCAGAATCCTTCGGCGTTGGTGGGAACAGCCCAATTGAAGACACGCGTACCGAATGAGAAAGTACAACATTTTAACGAAATGCGAGCCAAGGTTTGATCTGATGGAATCCCTCCCATTCCCCTGATGGCAATCTGGCCTACATCTTCCACGCGTGGCTGGTTCAGAAGCAGACACAGCTCGATCACT
>BACB01000441.1:0-23075 GCA_000338015.2 Ganoderma multipileum BCRC 37180 | reverse complement strand
TGAGCGGAACTACTCTCGCGCGTCGCGACGTTCGGGGCGCACACGATGCGTCGCCCCGGAAAACATACGCGTCGTGAACTCTCACCGGCCTCCGAGCCTTGTGTAGGCCGACGCCTATATGCGCCCCTTGGCGCACATTTCGGGCCCATGTCGCGTATCTCGGGCATCATGTCGAGGGTTTTGTCTTACCCAAATCCGTGCCGCGATGAAAAGGATGGGAACGACATTCGGCACACATGAGCAAAAACCCCCGAGGGTTTCTGATACCAGGGTCAAATCATCGCAGCAGCAGTCGTTTCGCCGAGGCGATCACCATTCGTCCGCGTAGCGACGTGCAAGATCTTACGACTGAGCCTGGCGATGAAGTCCGACATGAATTCTTCCGAGGACCGATGTACGGTGCTGCTTCTGCGCGATCGGGAGGGTCTGAAGTTTCGCCGCTCATCGCTGAGCGCCCATGTTCAAAGTGTAAGCTTTATAGTTAAGTATGATTCGGAGGATACATCTGCTGTACGGATTGCGGGAAGACAACGCGGAAGCCAATATTGTATATGCCTATCTGGCTGACGGCGTCATGCAGAATGCGGTGCGATCGTGGGGGACCGACGTTGTGGGGCGGAGCCGTATAGTGGCGTCCCTGAGCATAACGTACATCCGGCGGCACAAACGATCGGCGTTCCGCGAAGAGTCGGGACTAGATCGATTATGGTGGTTCTGAATACGTTGAAGGGCAAACGGAACGAGGTAGTTAGAGTTGGGGGGACACAGATGAGCGAGCCAGACTGGTTCCATGCTCACGGGATGTCTGGTGGTGGGAGGTGGGCTGAGGTGGGCTGTACGTACGCAGGGTCAATACGGAGGGAGGGTTCGGGGATGCACGGCGTGGAGGGAGGAGCAGAGGACGTCCGGCGGGGTTCCGCGTGAAAAGACTGATAAGATGCGCTGGAGGTGGCACGGGATTGTGTGGCGATTATGGCGAATTTGATGTTGATTAGATCTGTGAGGGCTGTGATTGGTCCGGCTGGCGATAAGATGGGGCAAAAGTGTGGCTGGGCTATCGGGGAAGGGATTGATCGCCCATCGGAAGGGCCAGGGAGGGAGGCGCGCGGTGCTTCAAGGGAGACCCACTGACTCCATTCTGACTCTGACTTTGCACCCAGTCCTCGTCTTCGCCCGCCAGAAATTTGCTTTGTGGCCCAGCGCGAACCCCCTGCAGCCTTCTCTCGCTCTTGCACCCAATCCACCACCATCTCCTCCCCACAGCGCACCCCGCAGACCCCCGCATTTCCCCGTCCCTCATCTGACGCTTAGATCCGTCCGCCCCGCTATCGCGTTCTATGGCTATCGTTGATTGCCACACAGATCCCTCTTGCCTTTACAAGTCCTTGCCTGCCTCTCAGATTGATACGCAAAATGGGTTCAACACAGTCCAACGCGACCCGACGTCATGGGACGCCTCCCTCCCTGCCAACCAGGGCCTGTACATGAACGACTTCGAGAAGGACGCCTGTGGTGTCGGCTTCATCTGCCACATCAAGGGTGACCAGAGCCACAAAATCGTCTCAGATGCTCGTCAGCTTCTCTGTGCCATGACCCATCGCGGCGCCACCGGCGCAGACAGCCGCGATGGCGACGGCGCGGGTGTCATGACTGGCATTCCTCATTCCTTCTTCAAGAGGGAAGCCGAACGCGAGATCGGCTGTGAGCTCCCAGAAGCCGGGCAGTACGCTGTTGGGAACGTCTTCTTCAAGGCAAACAACCCTGTTGGCCTCCAGCAACAGCAAGCTATTTTCTCCAAGATCGCCGCCGATTTGGGACTCCGCGTTCTCGGCTGGAGGGAGGTTCCCACCGATGGCACCATCCTTGGCCCCGCGGCCGCGAGCAAAGAGCCCGCGATTCTTCAGCCCTTCGTGGTCCTCCGCTCGCACTACGGAGAGGGCAACACCACCCGGGGCGGTCCGTTTGACGCCAAGCACTTCGAGTGTCAGCTCTACATCCTCCGCAAGCACGCGACGCACACCATGTTTGTCCCCTTTCACTCTCTTCAGCGTATGAACGTTAGCTTAAGCCGCCGGACTTTGCCTCCCGTATGAAGCTCGCTCTCGAAGGGATTCTATATCTGCTCCCTATCGTCCAAGAACATCGTTTACAAGGGCCAGCTCTCGCCGCCGCAAGTGTATAACTACTACCACGATCTGAACCATGTGCTCTACCGCTCGCACTTCGCTCTCGTCCACTCTCGCTTCTCCACCAATACCTTCCCTAGCTGGGATCGTGCACAACCCATGAGGTGGGCCGCACACAACGGTGAGTTCACACCGCACACGTACTCACTAGGCTGCGTCTGTTGACCATGTACATCGCCCTTAGGGGAGATCAACACCCTTCGCGGGAACAGGAACTGGATGCGTGCCCGTGAGGGCGTTCTGTCCTCGTCGCAGTTCGGAGACCAGCTCGATCTCCTATACCCCATCATCGAATCGGGCGGTTCTGATTCGGCCGCATTCGACAACGTGCTTGAGTTGCTCGTTGTGAATGGCGTTTTGACGCTCCCCGAGGCCGTCATGATGCTCATTCCTGAGGCTTGGCAAGGCAACGAGATCATGGAGCCCGAGAAGAAGGCGTTCTACAACTGGGCCGCTTGTCTTCAGGAGCCCTGGGACGGCCCTGCTCTCTTCACGTTCAGCGATGGTCGGTACTGTGGCGCTAACCTCGACCGTAACGGTCTGCGTCCTTGCCGCTACGTCGTTACCAACGAGGACATCATTGTATGCGCCTCTGAGGTCGGCGCCGTCTATATCCCCCCTGAGAAGGTCATCCAGAAGGGCCGCCTTAAGCCTGGACGGATGCTCCTCGTCGATACCGGGGAGGGCCGTATCGTCGATGACAAGGAGCTGAAGCGTACGACCGCGCGGAAGCAGAACTTCGCGTCCTGGATCGAGACTAACTTGCTCAACGTCCCTGCGATCGTCAAGCGTGTCCAGCGCACTACCGCGGTTGACCCGTCGATCGACCACTTCACCCTCAGCACCGACCCGAAGCTGCTGGCATTCGGTTACACCGTTGAACAGCTCAATCTCCTCATGCTGCCTATGTTCACAGATGGCAAGGAGGCTCTCGGGTCCATGGGCAACGACGCCCCCCTTGCCGCTATGTCGACCCAGTGCCGTCTCATTTACGACTACTTCAGGCAGCTTTTCGCGCAGGTTACCAACCCCCCGATCGACCCCATCCGCGAGTCGATCGTCATGTCACTAGAATGCTATGTTGGCCCCGAGGGCAATCTTCTCGAGATGAACCCCCAGCAGTGCCACCGCATCCTTCTCCCTTCCCCCATCCTGTCGCTCGAGGAGATGAATGCCATGAAGAACCTGAAGCATGCATACGCTAGCTGGCCTTCTCGCACCATCGATGTCACCTTCCCGAAGGAGTTTGGCTTGCCGGGCTACAAGCTCGCCCTCGAGCGCGTCTGCTCGGAGGCGACCCAGGCCATCGACGACGGCATCAAGGTGATAATTCTCTCCGACCGCGAGATCGGCCCCACGCGCGTTCCGCTGTCCGCTCTCATCGCGTGCGGTGGCGTCCACCACCACCTCGTCGCGCAGAAGAAGCGGGCGAAGGTGGCGCTCATGATCGAGACCGCGGAGGCGCGTGAGGTCCATCACCTTTGCGTCCTTCTGGGTTACGGTGCGGACGCAATCTGCCCGTGGCTGATCATGGAGTCCATTCACAAAGTCATCCGTGAGCGATTGTAAGTAGCTCATGCGTTGCACATTTTCTGAAGCCGTCTCTAACGGCTGTTTCCTGTGCTAGGGTCAAGGACGACAAGACGCTCGACGACCTGATGACTAACTACCGTCACTCCGTCGATGGAGGCATCCTTAAGGTGATGTCCAAGATGGGGATCTCAACCCTCCAATCGTACAAGGGCGCACAGATTTTCGAGGCTCTTGGCTTGCACACCGAAGTGATCGAGAAGTGCTTCGTTGGAACCGCGAGCCGCGTGCAGGGTGCAACCTTTGATCTTCTAGCGATGGACGCGTTCGAGATGCATGAACGCGGCTGGCCTTCTCGTGAGACCGTGCTTCCTCCTGGGATGCCGGAGTCGGGCGAGTACCATTGGCGTTCCGGCGGAGAGGCGCACATTAACGACCCTTCCGGAATCGCCAATCTTCAGGACGCCGTCCGGGAGAAGAACCAGCGTGCGTATGACGCGTACGCGACCAATGCGAACGAGCAGACCAAAGCGGTTCATCTCCGCGGCGTCCTCGACTTCCGGTATGAGAACGCGGCTTCGATCCCAATCGAGCAGGTCGAGCCCTGGAACGAGATCGTGCGGCGCTTCGTCACCGGGGCCATGTCGTACGGCTCCATTTCGATGGAGGCGCACTCCACGCTCGCCGTCGCGATGAACCGGCTCGGCGGCAAGTCGAACACGGGCGAAGGCGGCGAGGACGCAGAGCGCTCCCAACCGCTCTCCAACGGCGACACGATGCGCTCCGCGATCAAGCAGGTCGCGTCTGGCCGCTTCGGCGTCACGTCCAACTACCTTGCGGACGCGGACGAGCTCCAGATCAAGATGGCGCAAGGTGCGAAGCCCGGCGAGGGCGGAGAGCTTCCTGGGCACAAGGTTTCGACGTCTATCGCCCGTACGCGACACTCCACCGCCGGCGTCGGGTTGATCTCGCCCCCGCCGCACCACGACATCTACTCCATCGAAGATCTCAAGCAGCTCATTTACGACCTCAAATGTTCGAACCCCCGTGCACGTGTCTCTGTCAAGCTCGTCTCCGAGGTCGGCGTGGGTATCGTTGCGAGCGGTGTGGCCAAGGCGAAGGCAGACCACATCCTCATTTCCGGCCACGACGGAGGCACTGGCGCATCCCGCTGGACGGGTATCAAGTACGCGGGTCTCCCATGGGAGCTCGGTCTCGCCGAGACCCACCAGACGCTTGTCCTCAACGACCTGCGTGGGCGTGTCACCGTCCAGACTGACGGGCAGCTCCGTACCGGACGTGACCTTGCCATCGCGTGCTTGCTTGGTGCCGAAGAGTGGGGATTCGCGACGACTCCCCTCATCGCCATGGGTTGCATCATGATGCGCAAATGCCACCGTAAGCTCCTTCATTTTACGCTTGAGGCAATCAAAGTACTGAGTTTGTCCTACAGTTAACACCTGTCCTGTGGGTATCGCCACCCAGGACCCTCAGCTCCGTGCGAAGTTCGCTGGGCAGCCTGAGCAGGTGATCAACTTCTTCTACTATATCGCGGAAGATCTTCGCCGTTACATGGCCAAGCTCGGGTTCCGGACTATCAACGAGATGGTTGGGCGCGCCGACATGCTCAAGGTTGACGAGAAGCTCCGCACGCCGAAGACCGCCCATCTCGACCTCAGCGCTATCCTTAAGCCTGCTTGGCAGATGCGCCCTGGTGCTGCCACTTACCGCGTACGTGCTCAGGATCACAAGCTCTACATTCGTCTCGACAACAAGTTTATCGACGAGGCTGAGCCTGCCCTCACGAGCGGTCTTCCCGTCCATGTCGAATGTGACGTCACGAACACCGACCGCGCCCTCGGTACCTCGTTGTCTTACAAGGTCTCCAAGCTGTATGGCGAGGAGGGTCTTCCCAAGGACACGATCCACATCCGGATGCGTGGTTCCGCAGGCCAGTCTCTCGGTGCCTTCCTGGCGCCTGGTATCACCATCGAGCTCGAGGGTGACGCCAACGACTACGTCGGCAAGGGTTTGTCTGGCGGTCGTCTCATCGTCTACCCGCCCAAGCAGTCGACGTTCAAGGCCGAGGAGAACATCATCATCGGCAACGTCTGCTTGTACGGTGCCACCTATGGAGAGGCTTTCATCCGCGGCATCGCCGCCGAGCGTTTTGCCGTCCGTAACTCTGGGGCAAAGGCCGTTGTCGAGGGTACTGGTGACCACGGTTGCGAGTACATGACTGGGGGTCGCGTCGTCGTCCTTGGCAGCACTGGCCGCAACTTCGCCGCCGGTATGAGCGGTGGTATCGCGTACGTCCTCGACACCGCGCACACCTTCGCGTCCAAGGTCAACATGGAGATGGTCGAACTTGGCAAGGTCACCGACCCCAAGGAGATCGCTGAGCTTCGTGGCCTCATCGAGGACCACCGGCACTACACGGGCTCGGAGGTCGCCGACCGCGTCCTTCACGACTTCCACCATCTCCTCCCCCTCTTCGTCCGTGTCATGCCTCACGACTATAAGCGTGTGCTTGAGGAGCAGGCCGTTAAGGTCAAGGAGGAGAAGATGCGCCAGAGCGTCATCGACCTCATCCCCTCGCGTACCGCCAGCCAAGTCGACCTTGCGTCGGAGGGCCTCGAGGACCTTCTCCTCCCCAAGGAGCCTCCTTCACGTATGAGCCGTGCGAGCTCTCGCATGCGCCACGAGCCCGCCGTTGCCGACCTCGAGGATTCCCTCGTAGACGAAGCGACGACTAAGAACCGTCTCAACAAGCTCGACAAGACGCGTGGCTTCATGAAGTACAAGCGTCTCACGGAGACCTACCGTCCCCCTCGTAAGCGGGTCAAGGACTGGAGGGAGATCTCGTCCCGCCTCACTGAGGACGAGCTTAAGTACCAGTCGGCGCGGTGCATGGACTGCGGTGTTCCGTTCTGCCAGTCCGACACTGGCTGCCCTATCTCGAACGTCATCCCCAAGTGGAACGACCTGGTGTTCAAGAACCAGTGGCACGATGCTCTCAACCGTCTCCTCATGACGAACAACTTCCCTGAGTTTACCGGCCGTGTCTGCCCTGCACCTTGTGAGGGTGCATGCGTCCTCGGCATCAACGAGCAGCCCGTCGGTATTAAAAGCATTGAGTGCGCGATCATCGACAAGGTGCGATTAATCGTTCTGGCTGTTTCTTCCAGTTTTCTGACTTCAGCTTTCACAGGGCTTCGAGATGGGTTGGATGGCCCCCAAGATCCCTCAGTTCCGAACGGGCAAGAAGATCGCCATTATCGGCTCTGGCCCTGCGGGTCTCTCTGCTGCGGATCAGCTCAACAAGGCGGGACACTGGGTCACTGTCTACGACCGCAACGACCGCATCGGCGGCCTCCTCATGTACGGTATCCCCAACATGAAGCTCGACAAGGCAGTCGTCCAGCGCCGCGTCGACCTTATGGCGGCTGAGGGCGTGACCTTCGTCACGAACACCTTTGTTGGCAAGGACGTCGACGCCAACGACCTCCACGAGGAGAATGATGCTGTCATCCTTGCGACCGGCGCGACCTGGCCCCGTGACCTGAAGATCCCGAACCGTGGGGTAGATGGCATCCACTTCGCGATGGAGTTCCTCCAGCTCAACACCAAGTCCCTTCTCGACTCTGAGCTCCAGAACGGTAACTACATCTCCGCCAAGGGCAAGGATGTCATCGTCATCGGCGGTGGTGACACCGGTAACGACTGTATCGGCACCGCGATGCGCCACGGCGCGAAGTCCGTCACGAACTTCGAGCTCCTGCCCAAGCCCCCACAGGGCCGCGGCCGCGACAACCCTTGGCCGCAGTGGCCGCGCATCTTCCGCACCGACTACGGCCACACCGAGGTCGCGGCACACTTTGGAAACGACCCGCGCGAGTACTGCATCTCCACCAAGGAGTTCGTGATCGACGACGAGGGCAAGCTCAAGGGCCTCAACACCGTGCGCGTCGAGTGGACGAAGGACAGCGGCGGGCGCTGGAAGATGGAAGAGGTGCCGGGCTCGGAGAAGTTCTTCCCCGCGCAGCTCGTCTTCCTCGCTCTTGGTTTCCTCGGTCCGGAGGGCGACGTCCTCAAGTCGCTCGGTCTCAAGCAGGACGCCCGCAGCAACATCCAGACCCCGAACAACGTAAGTGTTCTGCATTTGGCTGGTTCTGAATCTGGTGTACTTACTCGAAATTGTCTGAAGAAATACTCGACGAACGTCGAGGGCGTGTTCGCGGCGGGTGACTGTCGCCGTGGCCAGTCGCTCATCGTCTGGGGTATCCAGGAGGGCCGTCGCTGCGCTGCCGAGGTCGACGCCTGGTTGAGCAATGGCTCTACCCGTCTTCCCTTCGATGGTGCCATCAAGACGAGGGTGAGTGCTTTTCATGTATGTGTATGCTTGCTTTTATGTCTGACGACGCTTTTTAGACCTTCATACCACCTCAGAGCTCGCTCACCGCTGGTGGCGCTCAGGTCATTACGGTCGAGGCCTGAAGCTAAGGTTATCCTCACCCTTGTTTATACTTCTCTCCTTCCTGCTTTCGTTTTATAGGATCGCGCAAGTCCGCATTGTATGCATACACATCTGCCCGTTATCCACGTCGCTATCTTCCTTATGGTCCTCGTCGTTCGCATCATCTTCGTCTTTATCTGTGTTTGTAGACATGGTAGTTTGGCCCGTCGCAGTCGCTTGGTTTGCTCGGAGAAGTACTCGGGAGCGTACGTTAGCGGCGGTCCGCAGAGAGGAGGGTACCCGGAACCAAGTACAGTACTATTACGCGCATCCATGGTTATCCCACTATCGTCGCCGACTCGACTATGTACCAAATGTATCATGACACTGTATCATAGCATAAGTGTTGAGCCATCTCGCTGAGTGAACTCGTCTGGGTTCAAAGGGGGACAGGTCGCGGAATACACGAGGTCCAACGGCCCCCACAAGGCGCACCTAGAATACGGGGCTAGCAAAAAAATATGTCTATCAGCGGTATATAAAGCGAAGGGTAACATGTACCAATATGTGAGACAATAAATCATATCAAGAAGGAACTTTTCTAGAGGTTCGTGACTAGGCGTGAGCGCAAAATTATCATGTAGCACGAGCAAAAGGCAAAACGCGTTAAGTCGTCGCACAGCAACGACACGTTCCGGCTAGATATTCGCTTCCTCCTCGTAAATGCGCACGCCGCCCTTGCCCCACGCCTCGAGGACGGCCTTGCCGGCGCCAGTGGGCTGGGTGAACGCGACGTGGCCTCGGGCAGGGTTCAAGGGACACCCGTGGATGAACGTCGCGGCCGCCGCGGAAAGCAGACGGGACGCGATTCCCAGGCGGCGGTGCTCGGACGAGACGAACAGCCGGGGGATGCCCATGCTGGTGGGCAGCAGCATGGGGTGCACGTACAGGTTCGTCGCGTCGTCCACGGGGAGGAGGGCCAGCGCGGGCTTGTTCGGCAGCACATCGGGAGACGACGGGTCGAGGGTTGGGGGTCGGGATTGGGAGGACGGCGGTGCGTCGGAGTCGGACTGGGGTTCTGATTGGGACTGGGATGAGGACGGGGTGGTGTTCTGTGAGGAGGATAAGGAGGGAAAGGCGGCGGAGACCTCGGCAGGGCGGGCGATGGCCATAGCGGAGGAGATGCGCTGCGCGACGACGCAGCCGACGATCTTCTCGCGCTGTGGGGTGGGGGCTGGCGCGGACGCGAGGAAGAGGTAGATTTTGGACTTGTGGAGGACAGCCTTGGAGAGCGCGGGCGAGGAGAGCGCGAGGCGAATAGTCTCGAGCAGGACGGTGAGCTGCACACGGCACGCGACCGGCTCAGTACTCGTATCCGTATCCAGAAGTGCGGGGTGGGGGACGCACCTTGGCACCGATCTTGCCACCTACTTCGGGTCGGAAGCAGATGATGCGGCCGCGCAAACCGTTGCGAAGCTTGATGTTGCTATGGAGCTCTTCGACGCCTCCATTAGCCTCCTCGCGCGTCTCCTCCTTGCCCCACTCGAGGCCGCGCTGGACACGTGCGCAGTGGGCCTTGTGCAGGGACTCGTCGTCAGGTGCGCCGCGCGTGTAGGAGAGGTCGCATAGGGGACAGGTGCGGAGGATGGGCGTGTCGAGGGAAAAGTGGAGCTGGGTGAGCTTAGGCTGCTTGTTCTTGCTCTTGGTGCTCGCTTTGGAGACCTTGGAATCGCTCTTGAGAGCGCGGCGGGGCTTCTTGGAAGGCGTGTTCTGTTCCGTTGGGCGGTCGGCGAAGGGACGCTTCCGCTTGTTTGAAGGCGGCGAGGTGAGTTCGGATGTGGGTGAGGATGGCAGCAAAGGTTTAGCATTTGAGGAACGGGTGCTGTATGTCCTGCGCAAGTCTGCAGACATTGTATGGAACGAGACGGGTTAGTGTGGGCAGTGAGAGGCAAGGCAGGGGAGGGAGGTTAGTGCAAGTGCGAACTTGAGGCAATTGTGGCTGGACATAACCAAAGTTTAAGGAGACAACAGCCTCAAGCGCGTCGCATTGGCCTTGTTTGGCCCAGACGCGTCTATCACGTGCGCTCCCGACGCGTCTGTGGCCACTTGAGGGTCCTGTGAATTGTCCCTGACTCGCCGTTGCTTTCAGTTTATCGGTTTTGGTTGGTGCATGCCGAATACGTGCTGCTCGTCGCTATCATTTGAATGGGGCGAATGTACGCTCCAACTGCATGCGGCATTAATATTGCCCAGGACCTTGAACAAGCTGTATTGAACCGTGATGACTATCTAACCCGGCTCTGCCCTTGACTCCGGTTTCTCTTCCATCTTCGACCCCTACCCCCCGAGTATTGTGACTCCGCTAAGCTACCGACACTGATCTCTTCTACAACCAGATGGCATACGGAGTTTGTCTGGAAATCCAGCGAAAAGGCCAAAGAAACTCGCGCTGAGGGCGTAGTCCACGTCACCTCCGTTCTCCCGCTCGAATGGATCCAGAGCATCGACCCTTCCCGGACAACCTCCCCATACAGGTCTGTCATCGGGCACTCCTTCAGCATTAGGCAAGCAACGACGTGATCTCCATGTCGAGAGCACTCGAATATCCCACGGATGAAGAACCCAATGTCTTGCCTCCGCAGCCTCAGCTCGAACCGTCGGATCGGTGACCCCGCGCCAGTCGCAAGCTCGTACCCGACCTCATACCCCTTTGACGCCATCTCCACCGTGATCGAAGGCGCGAGGAGCACGTCCACCTCCTCCACGGTGACCAGCGCCGACTCCGAGTTCGACCGGTCGTACGAGGGCAGGTACACGGACCACAGCAGGTCCCGGATCCGCGGCGACTGGCGCGCCTGTATGTCTTCTCGGGACAGCGCGACGAGCCGGCAGGTCCTGAACGGCCCCGTCGAGTTCTGTGGCCGCCAGCGCAGGCCCCCGGCGACAAGCTGCGTGTGCGCCTCGGACGCGTCCTCGTGCACGGAGAAGACGAGCGCGATGAAGTCGCTGTCTGCCCCCGCGCTGTGCTGGCACGCCAGGATCACGAACACGTACTCGGGTGTCGTATAGTGTGCGTGCGTGGGGACGACGGGGAGCTGCGTCCGGAGCCCGTACGACGAGAAGGAGTATTCGGGGGGGCGGAGCGCGCTCCGATTTAGCTTGTTGCGGAAGACGTGGTGCGGCAGGCTCGAGATCTCGCCGCTCTGCGCGAAGTCCGCGGGTGCCTGCGCGAACAGCGTCGCGTCGAGCTTCGTGAAGTCGAGCACGGCTGGGGGCGCAGGCGGGGGGATGCGACGGGGGAAGGGGAGGCCCCACGCGAAGATGCTCTGGTCCGGGATCTGCATGAGGATGCGCTCCTGGAGGCGGAAGAACGCGTGGCGGCCCTCGCCGTACAGCGTCTCCATGTTGATGCCGAAGAGCCCGAGCAGGCAGTACGCCTCGTCCTCGACGCGCGTCGTGTTGCGGCGCGCCGCCCACGACATCCGCCGCGCGACGCTCACCTGGTCGAGCGGCTTGTGGTGCCTCAGGATGCCCTGGTCGATCCCCGTGATCGTCTCCACGACGTCGACCAGGCTCTCCTTCGTCCCCAGCGGCGCCCAGCTCTGCGACAGAAATACCAGCGAGCGCGGCGCGATCAGCTCCTGGAGCGTCCAGCCGCGCGTAAACCACCGGCTCCGATGGAACACGCTCCCAGGCGAGCGTATGTCCGACCGCGGCGCGTTGGGGACGTCCGCGAGGAATGCATAGCACACAGATGCGTCGCGATACCACCGATGCATTGAGTTGATCGCTTCCGATAACTCTGAACTACTGGTCTTGTCGATGCAGCAGGAGTCGATCCAAATGTACCGATAGCCGTGCTCGCGGGCGATGCGGCATGCCTCGCGCACCTTGGGTGTCACGTCTGGATGGTCGAGGATACAGCTCGATGGGGTCGGCGTGAGAACAGATGTCCTAGGAGTAAGAACTACACGAATTGGACTCGACGTTAGGACGTGTTTGAGGCGCGGCCATACTCACCTTCATCGTTTAGCGAGACATTTCTACTGAAGAGCGACTGGATCTGTTGGAGATCCTGGTAGGACAACTCGCGTTTATCCCATACGTGCGATAAGATCGCGTAGGGAACGCTGCCCTGGTAGTCGATAAACCGTCCCGTTTCGGTGTCGAGCAGTCGCATGTTGTATGCGGCAGGCCACAGGTGGTTAATGCGGCGAGAGTTGGGATCAATCAGTGGAATAGATATGTGAAGTCGGGGCCTTGACTCGATACTAGTTGCAAGAGTTATGCCGTTAGTTAAGTTACTGGCGTAGTGGCAAGACCAGCGAGAGTGCACGATGCATGGATACACGCCCTTGACTAGCCTGGACGCTGAACCGAATTCCCAGCAGCGTGATGAACACGATTTTGGGGGCGTCCGCAGTACCTGTCATGCCACTAACTTCGCCATGTCGGTGGTACGATTATGCTTGACGAGAAGCACTGTCCTCCAGAGAGAGAGCGACATGCTACTGGCTTGAAATAGGCTACGTCCCCATACTCTAATCCTACAGTAGGTCAAATTCAAGTCTCCTCAACACCCTAAGAACTGCACATAACCCAGCTTCAGCGTATTCTACTAGACCTCATCAACTGCTGTCTCGACAACGTTCAAATAATACGACCGGGAGGTTGGAAGGCACTCCAATCCGAAGCTCAAAATCAAAGTGTCCTTCAGGTGGAACTCTGTCAGCCTCCAGCTGTGTACCCAATGGGTCGAACCTGGCTCGACACAAGGCCCAACGCTCAATGGTCCACTTCGAGGCGGCGCGCAATTCTTGACGACCAGCTGCACGGCAGCCTCGTTGCCATGGCGGGTCGAGCCGTACACGACCTCGAAGACGACATCGCCCTTAGAAAGGCAGAGCCGGCGCAAGGGGAACCACAGGCTACCGACGTCCTGGTCCTCAACCGCGTATCCGCGCTCCCGTAGCCGCTGGTGGGAGCGCTGCGAGAGTGAGGCCATCGTCATCTTCACGGTCACGACGGACTCCGAGACGTAGTCGGGGGAGGACAAGTGGACCGTCTGCGTCCGCATGAACTGGCGGATGGTAGACGATTCCAACAAGGATCGGGGAATGGTGATGAGGCGAACGTGAGAGCACTCGGGCATTGGCGATCCACGGAGGATCTTGGGGATGAGGACATCGATGCCAAATGGGGAGGACTCCTGGTCGTGGGAGAAGAGAAGGGAAACGAAGTGTTGAGCGCCGTCGAGTGTAAGCCCACAGGCCAGGATTGCGACATGCAGAGAGGTTCGAACTGTCGGGCCAACCGCAGATCGCCCCAGCAACACGCTCAGTGGAATGAGCGGGAGCTGAGTGCGTAAACCGTATGGCGTGAAGACGTATTGCAGGCCCCGTTTGGAGTCTAGGATGGAGTCGTGGCTCATGCGGTCAATGGCGCGGCTGTTGGCGAAATCGGAAGGGGAGCGAGCAAAGAGTGTGCTATCTTGAACGTCACGAAAGGGCGGGAAGTGAGCGGGTGGTGGATTGGGACCAGCGTCGACTGGAGTACATTGTAAAGGAGGAGAACGGGTTCCCCAAGCGAAGAGGCTTTGGTCCTGCGTCCGCATCAGGATCTCTTGCTGTAGACGAAAGAACGCCTGGTGTCCCTCCCCATACATCGGCTGCATCGCGACCCCGAAAAGGCCCATGAGACTGTAGGCGTCGTCTTCGACGCGCGTGGCACGGCGGCGTGAGGCCCAGCACATTCGTCTCGCGACACTGACTTCGCCATGGTGCTTGCGGTGCGTCAAGATCTCCTCCTCTATCCCAGTAATATCCGAGATGACCCCTGCCAGATCCTCCTTCGTACCGAGCCGCCTCCAGCTTTGGGAAACGAATACTAGGTGTTTTGGGGCGATCAGCTCCTGGAGTGTCCATCCGCGAGTGAACCACCGGCTGTAATGAAAGGGACTGCCGGCCGATCGCGATGTCGACGGGTCATCTGTGTCGGAGACATCGGCGAGATAGACGTAGCAGATGCTAGCCTGGGAGAAACGACGAAAGGTGGCGTGGATGGATTCCCCAGTTTCCAGGGTGCTGTCATCGTCGATACAACAACTGTTGATCCAGATATAGTCGTAGTCGTCAACCCGCGCTATGCGACACGCCTCCCGAACCTTGGACGGAACCCGGGGGTCGTCCAGAACACCACTTGACGGCGGCCAAAACCGGAACGACGAGGAAGTTGAAGAGAACGCGGACATCCAGGAGTCTGTGGCATGTATGGAAGGCTGTGGGAGGATAGCATCCGATGCAGTTGGCGAGAGGGGGGTGGGTGACGCAACGAAGTATTTGTGGTCTTCTTGAATCGTCCGAAAGGCTTTGTACGATACCTCCGGCTCCTTATTCCATGCATACATATGGGATAAGACTGCATATCGCACTTCTTGGAGTCTATCATCTTCGACTTCGTAGAATTCCCCGCTGGTGGTATGAAGCAAGCGCATGGATCAGAAATGGTTTAGCAGGAAGTGACTCGGACCAGATCTGTTCGTACAAAAATCCGGCAGTCAGCCCAAGGTCTATCCGACATGGCTAGAGACCTCTAGCGTACCGATACAGGCGTAATCCATAGAGTAGAGAAAGTGGAGGTAAGTCGGCGGCAGACTAGTTGCTGTCCCCCTTCAGCGAACATCGTGGTTGTCGCCGAGAATCTAGCACATGGTGCTGCGCGCTAACGTTGTTCAACCGCGCAGTTGCCAGACGCTCAAAAGTGGTTCAATGGCTGGTATACGAATCGGGCCCTAGATGTAAAAGGAGCGAGAAGTACCTACGGTGCTTGCCGCACGACACGATTGATGATGAGGCGCCACCGCGCCAGCCTGAAATTGTCAGCGATTGGTTATTAAATGTTCTAGGCAGGAGTAAGGACAGTAAAGTGCTATAAACTAATGACAGTGTGCAAGTAAAGATACTGTAATAAAAGGCATGCAGTACTTTTGCCGCGACATGATATAAGTTTGGTGGACGGCACCAAACACACATTCAATCTCCACAACAGGGAACCATATCAAGAACAGGTAAATATCATCCAGGGTTGCTTGGGCCAAAACAAACTAGACATTAATAGTGCCTAGACCGACTCCAAGCTGTAACGGTGTACTGGAAACCGTTCGCGTTCGGGCTCGCGGGGATGACGGGTCGGCCTTCAATGGAGAGCATGCTGGCGGTGCCGACAGTGGCCAGGCTATACACGCTGACGCTCGAATCCGAGTCGATGTTGAATATTTGGCTCTGGCAGCTTATGGTGGCTAAGCAGGCTGTGGAGTAGTTATTGAAGAAGCTGTAAAGTCCAGCACCTACGGGCCAGTGCATACATCCATCAGTACTCAGTAGGATATACAACCCAAGAGGTAAACCTACCGAAGATGAGGATGTCGTGTGAGTGCTCAATGTTGACAGCCCACGCTGAGGTCTGGCCCTGTAAGTGAGTTGGGTCATGGAAACGATGGCTTGGGGTGAACGGATGAGGAAGTGCGGGGACTGGTTGGTAGTACGGCTACAACAGCAAAGTCCCTTAGCCAAAGCTCAAACATATACATATATCGTGATCGAGCAGCACGCACGGTCTCGGTCTGAATTAGACCCAAGTAGTGTCGCTTCGCTCCTACGAGGTTGTATTGGTATATGGTGTGGTGCTCCGCTATCGCACACGGGTCACGTTAGCCCACGCACACTATACACATAAGATTCTAAAGACTTACATCCAGTACCGATCATCCATACGGGGCCGTGAGATTCAGAGAGAATACCCCTCCCACTGAATGCAGTAATCTGTAGTGAGCCACCACTGTCAAGGTCGTGGTCGGCAGTCCAGACCCATGTGCCCTAGAGATGGGACGATTCTTTATAGTGCTCCGTAACACACAAAGAGAATACCTTACCTCGAGGTATGCGGTCGACTTCTTGGTGAGATGAAGAGCGAGGTATGCAGCGGAGCACTCCTCATTGACTGTGCCACTCGGGCAGTCGGAGACAAGCAAATTCGTGCCCATGGCTATAGAAGCGTGTCAGAGGCCCACAAAACGCGGGTGCATATCTGCGAACTCACCACCGCCGAGACGGATGTGGGAGTCCCACATGCCCGCGCCACCCTGGACGTGAGAGTGGATGTTCCATTCAATGACGATGGCACCGGCGGCTGCGGTCCAAATGGACAGTCAGTGCCGTAGAAGATCATGGAGAGACGGAAGTCCTACCTGGAGCCCGGGTAGCGAAGATGATGTCGGAGATCTCCACAATGCCAGTGTCGTCCTCCTCGCCGACCTGCACCACGACCTTCGGGTTTGTCTGGTCGGCGAACGCATCTCCGGTGCCCAAGAAAACGCTCCAAGCCTCGCCAACCACCTGCGCGCCAGGAGGGATCTTGAGCGTGTCGGTTATGACATACGTGCCGTGGTCGACGAAGATGAGCTTGCAGCCCGCGAATTCATCGAAGACGGCCTGCAGAGCCTTCGTGTCGTCCGTCTTGCCGTCACCCTTCGCGCCGTGGTCCCGGACGCTGACGACCTGGTCCAACGCGAAGTCCTCGTATTGCGGGTGCGATCTGCCGAAGATGCGTCCGGCGCCGTCAAGGAGGTCATGATGCTTGTGTGGCACGGCGATGTCCCCCTGCGTGAAGGTACCTGTCTCGGAGGTTCCGACGTAGACATTGCCCTGGCCCCACGACTTGATCTTCATAGTGCCTGTGGACCCCTTAAGTACGTCCGCACCTCCAGCAACCGTGACAGCCGTTGGGACGTTTTTGAGGTGGATGTTGTTGAGGACGAGCGCCCCGTGGAGGCTGCCGTTGGACGGGACCGATGAGCGGACGAGGATGGGAGTATTTGAAACATAAGCGTCTATGAGCGCGATCGAGCCAGTTGTCTGTTTCGTGACGGGTTTAGAGTCGGCGGTAATAGGAAGGATAGACCGAGGCAGACTGACCTGATTGTTGGATGTGAGGCCGCCCGTCCTGAGATCAAACGCAACCTGGCAATTGTTGACTATGGAAGAGTCGGGGATATGAGAATTTCACCATTCAAAACATCCTCAATGGACGAGGGCTGCGCACCAGTAACCCCCTGGAAAGTCCAACCTGGAAGTTATAAGTTGGATCATCTCCTATTCGATATGCTCGCAAGGAACCTACCCCAGTTCCACATCGAGAAAACGGCTATGAAAAGCATGTACTGTCAGCTAACTGGATTCCGATACGCTATCAAGCTGACTAGGTTTTTACCCGTGTTGCAGTTGTTCATCGTCACATTGCGGACTGTGAATTGCTGGTTGCCGACCCACATACCGAATTTGCCTAGCAATTAAGTCAGAATGAAAAGCTACAGCCTCTCCGAGCGCCCTCCCTCGATGGAAGTCTTACCTCCGTTGAACACCATGTCTGTCACGATGAAGATGCAATGAGCACAAGCTTAAAATTACGGCTAGGACTAGAGTGCTTACCGCCCATAAACCCGCCAGAGCCGTTCTCCATCCAGATTCCTACCGAGGACGTCAACCAACATTAGGGCACCCCCCCTTTGCCAATCTCCGTCTATCGATTCAGAGACATACCTTGGTGGCCGGTATCGGGGTCGGTGCTCATCTCAAAAACCACATTCATAATCGAGGTCGCTTGCGAGACTTGCCAGTGGATCCCAGTGGAATTCGCGGTCACCGGCGTTTGAGTGAGGTCGATGACGAAGTTGCGCACGCTCCGGAAGAAATTGTTCTGGTTCACGTACCACTGCGCACCGCCACCACCGGGGATGTAGGGATCCGCATCTTGGAAGGCGGACAAGCAATATCCGTCAATCTCCTCATTCCACAAGCAAGGGCTGGGGCCGACAATACTTACCGATGACAGCCATGCCAGTGAAGGCAGGATCAGCAAGCAACGTGGGCGGGGTACGCGCATCACCAATGAGGACCGTGTAATAGTAAGCGCTGTTTCATCCGAATACAGTCAGAAAAACCGAAGGGAAAATTCCGTGTGATACCCACATTATCGGCGAGGAGACCCTGTACGTGCTGTCAATCCGTCGTGCATCATCAGTAAAACAATCTAGATATGGCGTACAAGACGGAAACGTACCCGCGAGGGAAGTAGACAACCGCGGGTTGGGTGGTGGACGAGTCGCAACCCTGACCGCACCTGATACCGGACGAGATGGCCTCGCTTTGAAACAAACGCAAGGAGGTCAGTTCAACACGCATATAGCCCTCTGGATCTGAGACGCACTTAATCGCGGCCGTATCATCCGCTACGCCGTCGCCAACAGCGCCAAAGTCCTTAACATTGCGGAAAACCTGGTAATTGGAAGGGTCTGCGTTGAAAGCAGCGATACCTTGGTGCTTGATGCTTTGCAGCCAGTAGGGTTCACCAGCAGCCGCTGTACCAGCGACACCGATGCTAGAACCGTGGCACTGGCGGGGGCGGCCTAGCCAAGGACATCGCGGCCGCAAGTAAATACAGGAGGCCAAATGTACGCATGGCGCAATAGCGGCGTCGGTACCAGAGAGACGATGGCAAGGGGGCGCGTATATATACGACCCGTGAAAATGAGTGAGGAGGCGGAAGCGCATGGCATCCGAATGAAAAATATGAAACAAGGGGGTACGTGGAACTGACGAAATCTGGAAATATGAGCGAAAGGAGGCGTACCAGGCTTAGGGTGGCCCTCGGGTGCTTGGGCTGCAGGCTCGCTGCCAAACCAAGCCCGAGAGCTGATCCGCGCACTATCACTGGGATTGGCACCGGCTAGGGGGTCATGCATGCATGCGTCAACTCGGGAAGAAAAAGGAGTGTGGTCACTGAGCGTATGCGCGGCCATGTCCGCATCAGCTGAGGATTCCATCTAGAACAGACGACTTGTTGAAACGTTTGAGTGCAAGGTCGACGACGTGCTGGTGGGAGTCTGGAGACAAGCCACCCGGAAATTCCTCGGATACTTACATGCTGTCCTCTCGATCCAGGCGCTACATGGGCGCCAATCCAGAGTGCCGCGTTGAATTCGAACATTTACTATATAACCCCGGGCCCCGGGCAACATTCATCACCGTCGATCCGATTCCTTCGCTGTGCTATCATCACGGTCGACAGACTCAGCAGCGCGACTCGTATAGTCTGCGAAGTCGCTCAAAATCGGTAGCCGGGGGCAACTCCTCTGAAAGGCTCGGCACTAGCTCGGCACTGGAAATCCTCCTTTCTGGTGCAAAGGTAATTATGCCCTGAAACTTATACAACACTACACACTCTGCTACAGTCTACATCGTCACATATTATGATGACGGCCGCAGAAGCGTCTCCTTCTCCTCCTCCTCCACATCTGCGCACACTCAATTCGCCGTGAACGTGATGTTCTTGCAAATCAGGCCTGCAGGTGCACCAGCGCACCCAAGCACCGACCCGTCGCCCTTCGCAAACAGGCCCGGCCAATCCGACTGCGGGTCCGTCACCTTCGTGCCGTGGCCCCACTTTCCGGTCGCGACGGGCGGCCCCGTCACGATCTTGAACGCGCGTTTGCCGTCCGACGTGTCCTCGTCGGTCATGAAGGAGACAACAAGGTTGCCGTCGGGCGGCGCGACGATTTGCGGTGCGGCCGCTGCGTGCGCATGCGGTGAGTTATCCGTACCGTAACTTACGCCGGGAGGGAAGACGGTATGAGAGTCGAGACGCACCGTTTTTACCGTTGCCCGGGGGCTTGTGAACTTGGCTCCGGGTGCCCCAGGTCTTGCCATCGTCGGGAGAGACGACGCTCTTGACCGAGAATAGCTTGAGGTCAGGGCTGCCTCAGTCGTCTCGAACACGCACATCAGCTTCTCAGAACCGTTGTTGAAGTCTGTTGCGTGGCGCGTCATCAGCCCCACACGCCGTCACATCTCGAAATCGGGTTAGATACGCACTCGCGACACCGGGCATGCCATCGCGACCGGTCGTCGTCGCGCCTGAAACGGTACTTGGGGCGGACCAAGTCTTGCCGTTGTCCGTTGACGTCTGCAGGAGGATGTCTTGGTCGTTGTTCTGGTTCTCCGCCGAGTAATACACCTGCAGCGCGCCGCTCGACGACAAGCGCAAGAACGGCTCCTATACAGCAATATAGAGAGCACAGCTTGTCAGCGAACTATTCATGACCGGGGAACTGTGAGTACCCGGCGAGCCCCTTACTCGAGCCCCACTTCGCAACACAGCCACTGCGCCGAACCCCGCACATACAGGTACGCGAAGTGGAGCTCTTTATTGCGTTCTCTGGTTCTCGTGGAACCCGAAAGAGCAGGCCCGACACACGCGAGGCTCGAGGGACTCGGCCGGTGCCATTCCGCAACGTCGAGACGGGGCGACTCACCCATAGTCCGTTCGCCTGTGGCTTCGGCGTACGCTCCGCAATCTCGCTCAAGAACTTCCATGTTTTCCCCTCGTCCTGCGACACGCTCGTGCTGAGCCTGTACTTCGTGGCCTTCCTGTCCGGCCCCTGCCCCAGGTCGTGATTGCGGTATGCGGCGACGACGTCGCCGTCGCGCAGCTGCAGCAGGAACGCGTTGTCGAGGTTGCCCGTCCCGCGCACGATCGTGCCCCACGGCCTGAAAGAGTGACCGCCGTCCGTCGAGCGCACCACCTCGAGCGTCCGGTTGTTGCCAGAATACGTGGTGTACGAGCCGAGGAGCGTGTCGTTGGAGAGTGCGGTCACGCGTGGGTATCCGCCGCCTTTTGGCGAGAGGACGATGTTCTCCGTGCTGACGTGCGGGACGAGTCCGGCACGTCGCTCAAGGACGGGCGGAGAGGCTGCGCTATCTGCGTCGATTTCGACGTCATAGACGAGACCACCTGAGGAGCCTGGGGTAGGTTCGTCAAAGGTGCAGGCGAAGAGAGCGCTGGTCGCCAGAAGCAGAGGAAAGATGAGGCTGCGGATCATCATTGAAGGGGTCGTTCTAAGGTGCAGAGAAAAAAGTGAAGCTTTAGGACGAGGCAAGGAACCTCGTAGAGATTAAAGTCCGTAAGGGGGTGCCACCACCGCTTTATATGGTCCTAAGAGGTCGATGACATAGAACCTCATCGCATGGCGTAGTCGTTCATGCACAAAGAACCGTTTCGCTGCTCCATCCAGTGAAGGGCTAAGTCAAACTTGCATCAGGGTCGAGCCAAAGCAAAGCGTCTGGATAAAAGCTTCAGTTGTGCGAACGGTCGACCAGTTACTTACTCAATAGTCCCTTGGCGGACACGCGCATCATTACGGGGGGAGTCGAAGCAGCGATAACGAGTCAGTGTGGAATCATGGGCCACCGTCCTCTCCAAGCTGTGTTGACTTTGAGTTTACAGTGAGCTCAGCTGAGCATAATCCCGTGCTGTATCGGCGGGTTCTTCGGACCTGCGCAAGAAACGTTTGCTGTTCTCGTACCCACCGTGTATCCTCATGGATGGTTCGAAAGACAGTTGAGTACGAGAACATGACTTCCTGGATACTTAGATCTAGACAGGATCGCGCCGCGACGGTATAGGCCTCCGATCTACAAGACTTCAGAACGACGCATCGCAACCATCCCATGATTAACGTCAGAGAGCGACATTCAACGTAAGGCAACCGTATGGTTTATCACAGCCCAAGGAGCTCGTGCGGCTACGCGGTGGGAGGGTTCAAACAATCCACACGAACGTCGACCGAACGACGCTCCACGCCGGTATCCTGAGAAAGGATGCTGGCGCGCCGCTCGACGGGATGTATCGTTATCAGCGGAAAACACGGTGATGTACATGCCCCTCGCGCGAAAACGGGATAGCACATGGCGCTGTGGTAGGAAGTTGTAGAAACCTATGCAACGCCCCGCGGGAGAGCTATAGGCCATCTTCATCACCGGGTCCGGGTGTGAAGCGATAGATACTTAAAGGTCCAGAGTGATCCCCCATCTCTCACCGGTACAGTGTGGTTGCGCAACGCGTCACCGCAGCCCTGTAGGACCGCTCAAACCAAAGCTCAAACCACGAGCGGTGCCCGGTGCTCTGTGTTGAAGCCACTTATGTGCTAGAACATAGGAGGTATGATGTCAGATGCGCCCAATGCTAGCCGACACTGCATTGCATGGCTGGGAGTATGTAAGTTAGCCACTCCATAACGACGAGTGATCTGATCTGCAGTTTCATGGCATGTCTCCTATATGTAATCCTGCCGATTGCATGATCGAAATGAGAGACAGGACATCTCTATAGTGTTTGAAGTCGTTCGGGGCACGGTTGAATTGAATGAAACAAACATCTCTCTGGATACCCGCCCATGGAGTAAAGGAGATGGATGCGAACATGACGCACCATTGGCGTGGCTCTGAGTGGACAGCGGCGCTGTAAGTAGCGCCAATGCTCGAACCAACTGCGATGAACTTGGCGCTGGAACGATAGTAGGCCGACATCTGCCGATGTGGGAGAACATTGGAGGTTCAAGAATAGCTTATTGGATGGCCGAGGACGGCATAAGTTGGGTGGCGGACATGTGGAGTCGAACGGGAAGATGTTCTTGAAGCCGAGCGCCGGTTGAGACCGTGAAGGGATCCGATTCGAGGGCAAAAATGTAGATGAGCTGCAGGTTGGAAGTCATAAGACGGAACCTAGAATGAACAAGAATAACTGACTGCGGTTGACGCGGGAGCTTTAAAGGGCGGCGAGCTTGGCCCATGGTCAGAGGGAATAATGACCTCGACCAAATAGAACCGTGTACAGCCCTTAGGATTGGGAAAACGAGAGGGAGTCTGGAGGGGACGTTCGGAATCGATAGAATGGAGGATACGCTCAGCAGAGCTCGAGCGAAGGCAACTACCGGGTGCATTCAAGGCGACAAACGGGGAAGAAGAAGATGTGGGAGGCACTGTAAAGGCGGCTCCGGGCGATTTTCACCC